>WITN01000276.1:0-99952 GCA_015025155.1 Lactarius quietus | reverse complement strand
ATGTACAGTTGTTAATGTATTGTCCTTCTACTCACCGCAGGAAAGAATGAAGGGGGAAGGGAGAAGATATTTTGAGCGTCGGTCTACCGCGAGTATCAGGGATACCCTCGCACTCGCCCTCCAGGCCAGCTCATTTCCCCCAGACCGATGACCCGCATGTCGACCTCGTCAAGCACAGTTCAAGCACTGCGACAGTCCGAACGACACTGAAGCTGAGAGCAACGAATAGCGTGATGCCGCGTGTGTTTCTCGCGCCGATTCGAGCCACGAATTACTCCGGACGGACACCGAACATGTTGCGTGCGTAGGACAGGAGAAAGGCGAGAGCCGAATGTGCGCGTCACTCACTGTCCACGGTATGCTGGCTCTGCGGTGCATATGGTCATAGTTGGACGTGGAAGGGGAAGTGGTGTGTAAAATGGAGTACGCACCAGCTATCATGACCTCACACTCAACCTCAAAGCCGGAGTCGTGACGCTAATGCTTGGAAAACCAGGTTCTCGTCGCCGATCATGGGCAAGTGCCCTGATCGCTCGTTTGTGAATTGGGCTCGGGGTGCTAGGAGGGAGGACTCACATTGCGTCGGGCTCTAAGCTCGCGGTAAGCTCGCGGAGTTCCGTGCTTTGCACCCACGTATGACTCGGATACGTCGTACTTGTGGATCAGCATCCAAGACGGAAGCTATATGCTGCAGACCTCGACGTGCTCTGCATTATGCTAGCCACGGTTGGTAGTGAGCGACAATTCTGAATCTGAAGAGGGCACATACCGATGGGACAGGACGACTAGTATCTCTCCAACGATTGCCGTGTTGCGTTGGCGATTGAGGAGACAAATTTGGATTATGTAATTCAAGCCAGGTCGACGATCCTGGTTCCGTATCATCACGCCGATTTGGGCTTCAACAAATCAATTGCTATTTATTTCTGATTCATGTTCACAAACTTCATGATGGGATATGGAGGGTTTCAGAGAAGCGCTTTAGGAGAGTATGGAGGATATTTAGTCAAGACAAGCAAACAGCACGCAAGCGTGTTTCCAGGCGCAAGAAATCGAAAGCAAGAAAAGACACAAGACGCGAATCACATCACTTTCGGTCAAATGAATGGTGACCTAGAAAAGCGTAAGGGCCGATATCACTTGAGAACGCGACGAAAGGCAACCTACATCAAGCCACTTTCCTGACCACGAACCACGAACTGTAACAACGAACAGCAAGTAGGGCGGGACACATGAAATAGTTGAGATGAACCATTGCACTGCTGAGATATGGCGACGTCAGGAGGTACATCGCGTAGGGAGTTGGTACTCACATCAAACATTTCCCTGAATGTTTAACCTTCCTAATGTCATCGCGTCATAGTCACGTCTTCCTTGCGCCAAATGCGGCCCTATTCCACATTTGTCGCACCAAACTATAGCGCACGCGAATGACACATGTGAACTGAGGAGAATCACTCCGCCCGGCCATGCATCGACAAGAGATGGCGTTTGAGGTCGTTCGAGCGGGTGAATGGATGCGCGCAGTCACTTTCAGGACACACGAACGGCCTTTTCCTGTTTGGGTTGTGCGTCTCCATGTGTGACTTCATGTTGGACTTCCGAGCAGATTCTAGAAAGAAAGATCGAGTATCCGAAAAGAGTGTGTATAAGTCATACTTACCTTGACCACAAAGATGGCATACAAATTTATTCCTGATGGGACCCGTGCTGGCTTGAGTGGCTGGCGCAGCGCCAACTGGGGGATCCGTTGGAACTGCAGGCAGAGGGTTCTGGAAGCCGGCAGAGAGGCTATGCGGAGAAATGCCGACGGGGGGCCAATACGGCCCATCGTCAGACTGCGCTCCGACAACCTGAACGTTTTGGAAGAGGAGAGGAGAGAACTGAGGTGTTCCGAAAGAACTGAGAAACATGGACGAGTCAGAGTATTCAGAGTTGGCGGGGTTCTCGATGAAGTCCGTCGAGTATGCGGATTCACCAGACTCGTATGACGAGGTGAGGGACGGAGTAGAGGCATCTCTATATGTGAGGAGAGGTCCATCTAGCAGCGACGGAAATTGGACTTCCACATCGTCGAGTTCTAGTCTTGTGAACTCCTCTTCGAACGACTCGGGAGGGGGTGGTGGGAAGAACGGCAATTCCGCCCGAGACTTTCGGAAGGCAGGGACGACCACATATCATCAGACATCATGTCGTTGAGGCTTGTATGTCAGAGTGGTCACGTAGATGGAGAAATGAGGTCGGGATGAGAGGAGAAGAAAGCGGTGACTGGGTCGATTAAATGCAGTGAGATCGAAAGGCAGCTGCGGAACTATCTCTGATTCTCCGCGTCCATCTTAAGTCGACAATTTCTTAATGATGGGTCCGCAGGTTGGCTCGTGCGCACCTTCCAGAACGCCATGATCACGGAAGTCGCCTCTACTTCGAAGTTTACAAGGAACACGAGACTCCGCGCAGCCGCGCTTCTTTTCTACAAAAAGTAGCGTGATGTCGTAATATTTTGTTGGACCGCCCTTGCCATTTTCAGCGGGTTCGATTTTCGCAAGAACTCTCCTTCTCGGTCGATTCGTACTCGATGGCACATTATGACATCTTTCGTCACCACCTTGGAATTAAGTATCCTGCCTATGGACATGCCCTTTGGGAGCCGAGTAAAATGTTTTCTTATCCTGTGGAGGTCGGCGACGTCGGTTTTATTCGCGAAGGCAGATTTCACCGCCTCTTCAATGTCCTCCTTCCCGCAGATGATCCATCACATCGAAACTATGGTGTCCCGGAGTACCACGAGCAACTTACGCTTCGCATGGAAGAACACATCATCCCTAGCACGCTTGGTCCCAACAACCTGTGTTCGGCCAGAGTTACCTCGGACCCTGTACCGAGGATACTAGCTGATGGGTAATGGAAATTCACGGTTTTCAGAATTGTTACTCAGATTTCTTTAGACCTGACAGCCCCGCCGAAGTCTTTTTCTCGTGCAGAAGGAAGCAAGGCGCAGTATTATCCCTTCCAATAGAAGCCAAGTGCGAGAACACTGTGGCGCTCGGAGACTTTGGCGCGTGGATGATCAAGCATATTAACTCCTGGTTCGCCTGGGTCCGAGGTCTTGGAGTCGGGATTGACCGGATGGAAGATATAATACTGGTCACTGGGACTCATCGCACAAGATCTTGGACTAATGTGGCTTTCCCTGGAGGTCAGGTGGACGGACAGGTATCATTCGGGGCTAATGTGGCTACCCACGGCGATTCAGTTACGATCAACTGGAAATTCTCGCACGAGTATAGTCGAGGTGCGGTGATGAATTATGGCCCTAATGGCGAAGTATGACGCTTCCGCCGTGAATCCTGAGCAACCTCGAGCTCTTACATGATTTTGTTCGCTACAGGACCTACCGGAAGACCAATGCATATTTATTCGAGGGTTTCGCGTCGCTCGAAAGCTCATCATCCTTCCGCGGGGGCTTAGAGCAGCAGCCGGTCCCAATCCGGATCCCAAGGGCGACTCGGACGACTCTGAGGCATCCGTGGAACTCATGTCGATACTGACTGTACCGGAGGTAAATCGTCTTTCAGAAGTTTTCTACTCTTCTTCTGATATTTCGAAGTACCGAGATCCCCTTCACACACTACTAGAGTATATTATGGGAGTGAGTACTATGGACACAAGTAGGACATTTCCTGCTATTTGGTGCTGACAATTTAGGAGGCACCTAACTGTGATATGGCCCTTGTTCACGACGACGACCTGACTCGAATCGATGGGCTCGGTGATGATACTGTGAGTGAAGATTTATACGGTACACCAGTTGAATCAACATCGTCCTCCTGCAGTTGCTAGAAGTCTCCGAACCAGATAAATTATTCCGTCACCTCCAATCCCTCAAGCCGAAAGTTCATGATGTTCTGTTATGCCCGGGTGAGTTCATACCTGCTCCCAGATATTCCATATCTCACAGCGGAGGCATCTACACGAAAGATCTGTCTCCCGAGAGTAGCAGTGCCGTTGTCGATGCAGGAGTCCCTAGAGTCGCTATGCTTTCGACCCTATTCGAAGAGCGATGTGGGCCTCACATCCTAACTGGCTTGCTTTCTTGACTGAATTGCATCTCATAGCTCTATCACCAACATCTTTTCGTCTTGACGGCGTGCACCGTTTCGACTCTCCTGGCCCGCCAGCGTTCTTCCGAGAGCGCGCTACCACGCAACTACCGCGCGATTTCAGCCATAATTTCTTCTCGTCACAATCACACCAGGCAGTCTTTCGAGACCGCGCTGCCAGTCAGCCACCGGGCACTTTCGGCCAGAATTTCCTCTCGTCACATTTTTCCCAGGACAGTTTTCCCAGCCTCGCCCGCCAGGGCCTTGCCTGGCCACAGAGCCGTCCTTCCAGCTTTAATCCAGGCTCCTTCCGAAGCTGTAGTTCCTCTTTGTCCACCACTGCCAGCGCCCCTTCACTCTGTCCGAGTTTCGGATCAACTTTCGAAGATGACGAGTCGGAGGCTATGTCTGACACGAATGATGAGCGCCATATTCCCTCTTCGCAATTACGTGGGTTCCCCGACTTTACCCACAGTCTCTCCCAATCTCCAGCAACGCGCGCTGGTCTGGTTGGAAACCCCTATGGTCAGCCTGGCCTTGGTAGCTGGAACGATTCTGGTTTTGGCTTCAATCCATTCAGTATCCCTGGAAGCCTCGAAGCGTCCAAACCATTTGAGGAAAACCGGTACGATTATTGTACCTTTTCAGGTTGTCTTTCAATGACTATTTTCTCTCCTCCCCTTTCTACTCCACTTTTTCCCATCGTCCTCAACCTGCAGCCATCCAGTTGATGTCTCCTACGTGAACCCTTATTTGCGTAACGTGAATGACATCCTCTCAGATGATGGTTCTGCGTTCCACAAATTGCGGTCAGGTACTGGCACGCATGATACCACACTTAGTGGAAGCACCATGAAACCGCGTCGTGGAGCTGTCGATCTCAGTGCCCCAGGAGCCAGCACGGACGACGAGCCAGCCCACCCCATTCCGTTAATTGAACGGCCAGGCCATGTTGACTTCTTGGTCAGCGACGAAGCACTTGCATATTCCTTCAATTCACTATCACTCGATAAGGCTGGCCCTGATCGAGCCTCTTCGTCGTCTGGTTTACCACCGAGCCAACCCTTGTTGCTCCCTAATTACAGGTCTCATGATCCTTTCCCCGAGCGCTGTTATCCGGAAAACGTGAACCTTTCGGTTCCCGGAGGACGTCAGATGCTCATGGAGCCGAGTGACAGCGGCTTGTCAACCGGTGGTTCTCCATCACTCGGCCACCGCGAGTTCCAGGAACCGGAGACGCACCGTGACTCCCTGACTGCTCGCTTCATACCGGGACAGGGCATCAAGTATATCGCACAGCCTGATGCCGGTCAATCGCCCATTTCCCCGCCTAGTGCCCCGCAGCAATACCAGGACCCCTCACTCGTCCCGGAATCATTACCGCACAACACGTTGGATGCATATAATCAGCTTCCCCGGCCCGGTCGATCGTTCAACAACGTTGGCGTGGGCGTTCCGCTTCACGCTGTGCCTGCTTCCTACCCGCTTTACATCGCCGAATTCAAAGCAGGCCGGACGGATCTGTTCTACGTGTCTGACCTCACGCTCGACATCCATGTCGGCGATCTTGTGATCGTCGAAGCGGACCGCGGAAAGGACTTGGGCAAGGTCGTGAACGACACGATCACAGTGGCCGAGGTCGAGGCATTCCAGAGAAAGCAGCGGCAGCAGCAGCAACAGCAGTTGTCGCCCATTGGGCACTCTGGAACGCCGACGAGTCCCGGGGAGCACTCGTCGCTTGACGCTGGTGGTAAGAGTTCGGCGAAAGAGATCAACCCAAAGGTAATCTACGGAAGAGCAGGGACACAGGACGTGCAGTACGCCTCCCTTCGCTTTTTTCTTCGCGGATTGTAGGAGCTGATACGCCACTGCAGGCTCCTGGCAAAGAAGGTGCAGGACGAGGTTAAAGCGTTGCAGGTGTGCCAAAACAAAGTCCGGCAGAAAAAGTTGCCTATGATAGTTGTAGACGCCGAGTATCAATGGTGCGACTGCCTTTTTTCTTTTTCTTGGGGAGCTCGGGTTGCCCTGCCTAATGTCCCAACTCATTTCTCGTTTTATTAGGGATCGACGCAAACTCACGTTTTACTTTATGCGTGCAAACGATCAGCGGATCGACTTTCGTGAGCTGGTACGAGAGCTATTCCGGTGCGCGTCATGTCGCTATTGAGATACTGTATGGCATTACTCACCTTGTGCAAAGGTTGTACAAAACGAGGATCTTGATGTCTTCGCTGCCGGGTCCCGTTCGTCCTGAACAGTGATCATAATTCCAACTCATTTTTCTCCTTTGCTCCATTTCCCCCCTCATCCTTTCCCAACTTTCTTGCATTAGTGCACTAATCATTATATGCTATATTTTCTGGCGTTAAATCATTCTGTATGAACCAAGTTTTCGTGTGGTGTGATATTCCACGCTTCCGAGTTGGCAACTTTCTCGCCTACACCGTCGGTAATTACTAGGTAAAATACTTTTTTTTGGCTATAGGGTTAACTATCCCATACCGTATCCCATACCCCCGGAAGCTAGGCTCGTGGCCGGCCTGTATATCGTAGGTTTATACAGACTGTCGCCGGAGTCGGCGAAGCCTAGAGGCACGGCGCGTGCTAAGAATGCGTCACGTCCCAGCGTCGGCTAATCCCGTTTTGCACTTTTAGTTCCGTCGGCTCGTTCCGCGGCACGGTCTGCATTTACTGTAACAACCCAACCCCAATCTCACGTCCCTTAGAAGGTAGCGACCAATGTTTTCAGATGTCGGCGGCGTTCTCTCCATCAGCTGCCTGTAGTGGCTATATGTCCGATCCTGTTCCGCATCGTCGAATGGGATTTGATCGAATCAACAACAGTTTATTTCGGATTCGACTTTCACAAATTCGTAGGGTTTATAGAAGGAATCAAAGAAACGCTTTGTAGGCAAAGGATATAGTCGAGATACATGAACACGTTTCAAGGCGCAAGATAACGATGACAAGAAAAAAAATTAGAAGAAATGGCATCACTCCGATGAACCGGTAAGAGCACATAAGGTGCCGATATCACGTGGAGACGGCTGCATGGGCGAAAAACAACCTCCATCGACGTTACTATTCGTCGTCGAGAAGACGACTCAGACGAAGAGTAAAAACGATCAGGTGGCAGGGCGGGACCCGTCATATACTTGAGATGTACCATTCCGTGATGCTATTATTATACCAGCAACTTTAGCAAGCGCGCGGCGTGGAGAATGTGTCGGTACTCACATCAAATATTTCTCAGGATGTTTGGCGAAGATATTTGATCATCACACTATGCCATCGCGGCTACAGTAATGGTCCCGTCTTGCGCCAAGGCAGTCATTTCCACGAATGTCGTACCGCTTGCGCAGCACAGGTTGAGAGTGAGGTTTAATCACTTGGCCCGTCGCCGTGCATCGCCTCGAGATGACGCTTGAGGTCATGCTTGCGGGTGAAAGGATGCCCGCAGTCGCTCACAGGACACACGAACGGCTTCATCCTGTCCGGGTTGTGCGTGTCCATGTGCGTCTTCAGGTTATGCTTGCGCGCAGACTCTGGAAAGGATAGTTGAGTATCTAGAATAAAAGGAAAAATAAAGGCTGTACTTACTGTGACCGCACTCAGGGCACACAAATTTTGACCTAATGGGTCCCGTATAGGTTTGCATGGAGGAAGCGGTGCCGCCGGGGGAATCCATTAGAGCCGCAGGGGGAGGGCTCTGAAAGGCGGTGGAGAGGCAGTGAGGAGAAATACCGACAGATGGCCTATAAGGCCCGTCGTCTGACTGCGCCTTGTAAACCTGAACGGTTTGGAAGAGATCCGGGGGGAATTGAAGCGATCCGAGAGAATCGAGGAATGCATGCGGATCGGTGAACATGGGAGCGGGCTGCTTGGTATAGACGCCGTTGTAACCAGAGCCGGTGTCAACGTCGCGGAGGTCGATATTCAAGGGCAATGGATGGTTGGTAGTCGAAAAGGTCATGGAAGAGTAATCCGAATTGGTGGTGTCATCCGTCAGGTCCGTCGTCGAGTATGTGGATGCAGATGGTGAACTGAGGGGCAGAGCGGAGGCATCTGGATAATTGGGGAAGGGATCATCGAGCAGCGTCGGAAGATCGACGTCGTTATCGAGATTGTCGAAGTCTAGTAGTTCTTCAAGATACTTTTCGAACGACTCCGGAGAGGGTGCCTGAACACTTTCAGGGATAAAAGACGACAAAAACTCATCAGACATGGTGTGTAGTTGAGGTTTGGAGATCAGAGTGGTAGATGGAAGAAAGATGTGGAGATGAGAGGAGAGGAAAGCGGTGAGCAGACGATTAAATGAGAGTACTCGGAGGCAGCTGCGGAACTATCTCCGTGTCCATCTTAGGCCCCAATCTTTGGCCCGATTGACACGTCAGCTCGTTAGCTGATGCAGATTACCTAATATTAGGATCGCAGGCTGGCTCGTGCGCTCATTCCAGAACCCCATCACGGAGAGGTCATCTCAGTTAAACTGGGCTAGGCAAGCGCCTTTGATGGACTTCCCCTTGTATCTGGGCCAAACATCCCACGGCAGAACATCAGAACATGCTCACCGCAGCATATCACGAAGGGCGCAATACAAAGTGGGCCTTACACCTCTCAATCTCCACGATAAATAACGTAAACGGAAGGGTCGAGGAGTGTACAATCCCGTGCTGCGGAAACCTTGTGAAGTGACGGGCTTGATTGCATATAGAAAGACAATCGACAGACCTATCTCGCACGAACTCAAACACGAACTAGTACGACGCTTGACTCTATCACCGGGACTGAGACGAGACTTACTACTGGTTTCATGGAATGGTCTTTCCTATTTTACAGCGGTGCGTTTCGTAAAGTCCTCGTCGTGCTTGGGCCTGAAAAGATCACGCCCAAATACTACGGTGCCTATCCCGCGATGATCCAGCTTGAGTCCCTCAAGATCGACTTACATGGGCCGAATGCCTCTAAGTCAGAATCCGTATTAAATATGATGACTGGATGGATGAGGGTCGAAGAGTGTAACTGCAAACCCTTGAGCTATGGCCTATTTCACCATTCTCGAAGTCAGTACTGTATCACCAACACCGCTCTCACCAAATATCAATATGTGGCCGGGATCATACTTCTCCCCAGTGATTGAGGCTGTTGTTTTCACCGCCTCTGAAACAAAGACGATATCGAACGTGATGTATGATACCCGTAGAATATGTGAACTTTTCGGACGCCAGGAGAGTAGAGATCCTCGCGCTGTCTTACTACACACGCCAGGATGGGGCCAATGTCGTTGTCTTCATTCACCTTTCGCCTTTCTCCGGCCGCTTTCTCCTGCCAGTGTCTTCCCCAGAGCATTGCACCGCCAGGCTTCCATACGATTCCATACGATCAAAAGCTGCGTTGAGTTCAGCATGTGCCCGCGGCCCGAGATCAAGCGCCTCCGTCTCGTGAACGTGTTAGAGTCACGAGGTTGGCCCCTGGGCGTGAAGAGTGTCATGTTGCCAAGGCGCCAATGTCGAGAGTCGTGGCTGCATCGCGCTCAAGATCGCGCTGGTCACCTGGTGACAATTTGCTGGAACTTCAATATTGGCGCTATTTTGGCAAGGAAAAGGACGACACGTCTGCACATAAGTTATGTCAATATCCATTGGGAGATTTACAGAGTACCCTGTAATGGCTCTCTCTCTATTTTTCTCCATGTCTATACGGGGATTTGGGTGAGGTGATAATTCGTAGATTTAGAACGCAGGAATCGCCACCGGCCTTCTTCGGCAGGATTCTGCATCATATCATGAGGTTGTTTGCTCCTTGGTTACTTCCAGATCGTTCTCGACTCCAGCTTCTATCGATATCATGACACAATGCTCGTATTTCGAGCTCGCAGCAAGATGGCGCGATATGTGGCGTTCTTGCGACATGCCACCCTGCTCGTGCCAGTGGTGCGTGAGAGGCGTCTTACTGGACATTCACAGGCTGACTGCGGTCAGATCAGACGACAAAACACATGCGACGGGGAAGCAGCCCTTTGGACAAGTACCACTAACGCGTGTGCAACGACAACTGGACACGTTTTGGTGTTCAGGAAACGCGCTTATGAAATTATGATTGATTATCTACGATCTGATCCCTTGCTGCGCAAAATCTCGATCAATACCAATTCTTCCCCCCCGCAGTCGGCCATCATTTACGTACATCTCAAACTCGTGCCTCACACTATCAATGTCCCGAGCTTCCTCCGACTCGAGTCATAGCGCTATGCCATCGCCAACAATCTGCCATCTCGGTATCCAAGAGCCGGGGCGCTGCACTAGCCATCGTCGGTCGTCGGTGGTATACCAGGCGAAGCCGCAGCGGGAGAAAGAGCGGTTGAGCAAAGTGGCGCGCAAGAAGGAGGGTGGTTAAGAAGAAATGCAGTCATGTGAGCCTAAATGCGGTAAGGTCTCAACGCGGAAAAGATATGATAAAAATGGGACTAAGTTAGGCAAGAAAGGGGAAGGCAAGAAAAGGGAAAAGACGGAATTTCGGATGCGGGGTGGACTAGGCCCCCTGAAAACCCCAGGTGAGGTTTGATATGCGTCCATGACAGAGTTACCTTATTTGGATGTGACCTCCAATACACGTCTTGCAGGCGTCCACTATAAACCACCTTCAAAATCGCGTCATCTCGGGGACCATTGTCCATCACTGGCGGAGCCTCTCATCCACTCGGAATAATAGGTCAGATAAATTGACCACCACTTCTCCACGTCCATCGTGGATAGTACATGTGACATGATGTGTGTCATGGGTGTTCACGCGTTCACACGTTCACGGTACGTCCACTTTCTTTGCCTCAGATGTGACCGCCCTGATGTCTGCTCAACTTCCACAGTCGCTGACACAATCCCAGACACTTCTGGGATGCTATTCTCTGCTCTCATCTTATATTCTCTCGTTTTCATGAAATATCAGTTTGATTTACACTCTTCACACCTGTCTGACAACACTAAGATGTCCGATTCCCCTTCCTCGCAACTTGACGAAAATTCCAATACCTCATGTCTTCTCGACCTCAGTGGGAATGAGCTCCCGCATCGCCTTTCTCTAACAGCAGGGACGCGTGCACTCCTCCCCTCCGAAAGCCTTCCTGTCTCCGATCTCCTCGAGCTTTGTCTCCCAACTCTCTCAGGCGTTATGCCTTCCATGGATCCCGAGTTGTGCTCTTCCAACCACCCACCAACTGAGAGTGTTTTGGTCTATCTGTCTCGGCCAGTCCCTCCTGTCACCTTTGTTGAAGGCCTCTGCGACGTCGCTGGGCAAGCAATGCTCCAAGGCAAGCTATCCATCGTGGATTGGACCTGCAAGAACTCCACCTCTTTCTTTTCATTCGAGCTCATCGAATTCTGGACCCTGCTCACCAAGGCAATCAATGCAAGGCGGATGTGGGTGGCCGCAATGAAATGGCTTGAACAAGCGGGAAAAGATAAGCGTTTGGACCGGGAGGTTCGAGAAGTCTACCTCATGTTACAGACTACTCCGTGGTGCGGAGACATTAAAATTCTTCGCTCACACCTTACGTTTCTGGAGATGGCGACGTTTTTGTCAGATGGCTGGCTTTCAAGCAGCCAAATCGATATGGCACTCTCGTCTACAGCGCTTCGCCAACGTGAAAGCACCGGTGGCCGTGACCATTATCTCATTGGCACAACCATACTTTCCGAATTCCTCCGCTCATCACCAGTGCTCCATAAGAAGCATTCGTCAAATGATAATTTACCTTGGCAAGACTACAAACGTCGTGCACCGCAAGAATTGCAACGTGCCGGTGAACATCTAGTCCAGTATGCACCAGATGGGGAGGTGTTATTCATTGCGTACTCCCCTCCTGGACAATGGGCAGCACTCTCCGTCACTTCTCGGGGAACATTGGAGTGGGCAGACTCTTTAGGCCGTCACCCATCCATGAGTCTTGTCACTGGAGTTCGTACTTGGCTTAATCACCACCTATCGTCTAGTTCTTTTAGTCTTGGCAACAGTTTCAAGTGTGCCCACCAAACGGACAGCTTTTCTTGTGGTATAATTGCCCTCAATGCGATTAAACATCGCATATTTGGAGACACACTCTGGCGTGAGGAAGACCGAGCTCAGCTGCGCATTCAAGAATTCCTTGACATCATGTATTGCTGCCAGAAGCTCGAAGGGAAATCCGTACGTTTTCGGCGATACTTTCTGTTTGTCTTGACACTCATATCTATGCCGTAGGGAAATATGCCTTCATCGCTCGGCTCAGTGGAATGCTCCCTCGGTGACCCTGACTCTGAACTCCCCTTACTTTCCATCGGCTTCTCATCTCCTGTGCCTCCACACCGTTTGAACCCATGTCTCACCCTCGATGTTCCCAAGTTATCATCTGATGCTGGCAGTGATCTTACTCTGAGTCTGGTCACCTCAACAACACTCATTGAAGACTTCGACGAGCTCCCACCGTCTTCTCCTGGTCATGATATTCCAGTTGATCCATCATCTCCCACAATGTCGCCCTTCACTGTGACGTCGCATAGGAAAGGGGGATTGCACTTGTACTTCCCTACTGTCCATCTTGGGAAGCATTCAGGTGATGGAAAAGTCGATGCTTTATCTTCCCCTCCAAAACAAGCATGAATACAGCCACTTCCTAACTTGTCTGAGTCACTCTCTGGCACATTGGCATCAAAGGACACCCCACAACCATTCAAAAAGCCAGGCAGATCTATGGTGAACAAGCTGGAGCTTAATAAGGCCGTTGAGGATGGAACATTTAGACGTGACAAGTCCAAGTGGGTGAAGTTCAAGCTAAAGGTATCAGGGATCGACCCACACTCAGAAGTTGATGACAATAATCCCAAGCGTGCTCGAGACGTCTTACATGTCAAGTGCGGGAAGGTTATTCGCATGGCCATGGTCTATGATGTCACTTTGTACAAGCGTCATGTTCAAAACTGCAAGTCACGTACAACGAGGGCAGGCATGCACACTCTTGAACTTGGGCTAAACTTTGTCTTCATGCAACAACAAGATCACTCTTCATCGTTGGCTGAGCACAGTGCTTGCGACAATACAGAATCCATGTGGCCCTGTCCTGGCATCTCGGAGAATGACTGTCCTCAAATAGAGAACTATCTTCTTCGGACTACTGTTCCCTCTGCTGGCGGCACTAGCATCGAAAACATTGCACAGGACATGTACAACAAGGCATATAAAGATCTTACTGATGCTGAAAAACAGGCTGTGTGCATTGGACAAATGCACACACACTGGTGGTCCTTGGAACATCAGCAACGACGTATATTTGCCATAGGAGTCAAGCCTTGCTTGCGGAAGGTTCCACAGCATGCTGGGAGTCCTCAGCCTGTGATGCGTGCAGTGCTCTTCTAAAAGATTGTGCTTTCCGAACAGCAATATTTCGCAATGTCCCCGATGACGAGAATGGAAAATTCACACCTCATGTGTACCAGGCAGCTGAGATAGCAAAGATAAGCGCAAAGCATTCGGGATTGGGTGTGATATTTGACAAGGTGAGTTTATTACAACTCAATCTAGTTCCATTGCTGAGGATGCCACTGTAGGACACCCCCAATAATCAACTCCTCTGCCGTTTCGCCCAAAAGGTTGCCTCGGGTGCATTCAAGGACAAGCCTTTATTCATGGACTTTACCCTGGCAATGGTGACCCTGGCGGAGCGTCAGGAGTCTGGGCGTGGTCTTCAAGGCATGAACTACCCACCTGCTTTTGATGAGTGGTGCCATGAGCTTCTGTGTCTGTCACCAGGAGCATACCGAGTATTTCGTGGCCACTTCGGAGGTAGGACAGAGCGAAGTTTTCACCAAATTCGATCCAGAATTCCTATCTTCCACCAAGGAATCTCTCCTGATGTCTATGAGCGGGCAAGGCAATATTGTACTGACTATGACTACCCACTAGAAGCACCCCTGGCTATTGGGGTAGACGACACAGCTCTACTCAAGGCAATCTGACCATTCCTTGACCCCATAACAAAGAAATGGTTCGCCATCGGCCTTGTTGGTGAGGCTCTGGAGGTCCCTCAAACTAGTGCAGAAGAGTTCCACCAACAAATCGAGAGTGCAGGGCATATTAAAGCGGATAAGCTTCGTCTATGGACCCTTCAAATCCCCCTTCCACATGTTCCTCCAGCTGTCATAGCTGTGGCTGCAATTTCATCTAGAACAACTTCTTCTATGCTTGCTCAAATGGACGAAGATCTCCTCCATAGTCTTATGCAAAGGGAGGAACCCTTACACATCATCTCTCTGGGTTCTGATGGAGCTGTCTCGGAACGCAAAGCATGGCAAGACCTTATGGACAAACTCGTACAGTCTGGAGAAGGCGAGAAGATAGAGCGCTGCATTGAACATCCCGATGGGCAATCACCCCCCATCATTGTACCACTTTTCCAGGTGTTTGGGAAGGCTATGACCATCGTCCAAGACTCCAAGCACTGTCGGAAAACAATGCGGAATAATTTATTCTCTGGAGCGAGAGCCATTGTATTCGCTCGCTATGTTACATGTTACCAGCAAGTTCAGGATATTGCCAACGACACAGTACATAGCCCACTCTGTCGACATGATGTGGAGCGCCTAGATCGCCAAGATGACCATGCAGCAGAGCGTCTTTTTTCCAGTGCAACACTCGACTACTCAATCAACCGTCTTGGAAAATCGAGTCTCGGTCTCTCAATGTATCTCTTCATCTTTGGTGACCTCATCGACGCCTATCAGAGTCGGAAGGTTTCGCACGCAGAACGTGTGGTCATGGTTCTACGTGCTAAGTTTTTCATGGACCTCTGGAAGTCTTTCCTGAAAGAAGGTGGGTACTCAGCACAGCATTATTTCATCTCCCATGATGCAGACAAGATCATCGACACTCTGGTGCTTGGGCTACTGGGACTTATTTACATTCATTGTGACTCACTGACATCGGATACGGACTTCAAGACATTCCCATTGATGCCTTGGACTCATGGGAGTGAGTCCAATGAACACGTTTTTGGCCTCATGCGCTCACTGATCTCAGACTTTACAATGTTGGATGTGATTTGAATGATACCTAAGCTCACTGTTCAACTCCAAGCAGCCTGTCGCTCTAGGAATCAATGTGTTGGAGGCACAGCTTCAGGCTACTCGCACACATACTTTTATGATGAAGACACGCCACTCAGCCTATTTTCGGAGTACCCCTCAGACGAAAGTATCGCATCTCTTGCTAAGGTCGCCCATAATGAGGCATGCTACTTATGGTCTCTACTTGTGTCACGTTGACATCGTTTCGCTGCTGACTTCCAAGGATGACGAGAGTTTCGGAGTCTCGGACTGCTTACTAGTTGGTTATGACTACGATAGTAAGCATATATTAGTCATGGACACTTACGCGTCGCCGGTGCTTGGGATTGCCGGTGTTTCAGGTATTATTAGAACGGACACTTACTCATTACTAGTATCACTGTACTAGGGTTTGGATTACAGCTGCGCTTTAAAGCCAGCGAGTAGCTGTATATAAGTCCTAGTATCAAGACCAAGGCTCTTTAGCTTGGTCTTTTCGAATCATCACCTGCTCTCTTATACTAGTACCTCGGGTACTAAGTGATCGCTCTTCGCTAGTTCATCCTTGTGGACGTGGTCCTTGTGATTTCATCAACATACCCAATATCTTCGATTTGGTGTATCGACAAAGCCGTTACGTCCCTTTGTCTTGTCACGCCTCTACAAGTCGCCTAAGTCAGGCCAGCGTTAGGTGATAACGCTACATTAAGACCAAGCTATTCATCGTGGCGTCTCAAGATACAACCGCAAGTCGTTGGACGACATTCGGAGAACCAATCCAGTGGTTCGCACAAAGAGGAGCGAGAACTGTTCCACAACGCTTTATCAAAAGTGCAGCGTGGACAACAGTAGACGATATCGAAGGATATTACGCCAGAGACGGAGAAGACGCATTCCTTCATCCAGTTGAGTTTGACAACAATCACCTTTGCTGGATAGAATTACAGTGGTTTGAAAGGGCTCGAGAGTGGGAAGGACGTCGAATTGCTCCTACCTCTTACGGACTGGACATTGCTATAAACGAACTCACTCGATCCGAAGCACAATCACTAGGAGCAATACTACCTCCATCCCCTACCACTGTACCATCCGAGGAAGAATCGGTTCAACAGGACGAACCAGAAAACATTACAATTCAAGAACCGGTGCCTATCGTCGAGCAACTGGCAAGGGTCACCGAACAGTTACACATTAGTCCAAACATGACTACCCAAACTACGCATCAATCGCAGGAAGGACGATTACACTCGATGAATTAGCAGACTTACGCATCGCAGGGTCAGATCGACCGGATCCTCCTGATCAAGATCCTTTTCCAGGAAGAGGATTTCCTCTCCGAATCCCACAAAATTGGAGACCACAAGGACCACCGGGTGGAGGACCACCAGAGGGAGGAAGCCCACCAGGAGGAGGAGGCCCACCAGGAGGAGGAGGCCCACCAGGAGGAGGAGGTCCACCAGGGGCGGAGCCCACCGGTAGGAGGACCGGGTGCAGTACCAGCACACCACAGTGATAAGTTGTGGGGTAACGCCCCAAACATATTCACCGGAGATCGATCCAAGGTGGAAGAATTCCTTCTTCAATGGGAATTATATGAAGGCATCAACATCAATAATCCGATGATGGCAGTACCATTCCAAAAAGCTATGTTATTCCTCACCTATATACAAGGACCCCACGTCACCGAATGGGTAGGATCCATCAGCGCTTGGATGCGACTACAAGTACAGGTCAACCATATCGATCCCGCAAACATATGGTTATGGGATAGTGTCCAATTGTCTTTCAAACGACAATTCCGTGACACACTACGAGAAGAAAGAGCACGGCAGAACTCCGAAAGGGGATCAAAATGGGAAATCAGGATATTGACGCGTACGTGGCCAAATTCGAAAATCTAGTTCGTCTCGCTGGCTATCGAGTAGATGAACCACTAGTGGTGAACTATTTGCCGAGGGACTCCCCCGCAAATTATATGAAACCGTATACACCCTGGACAAACCGCAAACATACGAAGAATGGCGGAACAACAGTATCCAACGGCATGGCGAATGGATTCACATGCAAAACAAATTCAATCAATTCAAAACGCAGGGAACACCATCACGATGGCCCAGAGCGTTCCAAACAAATCGCAATCCAAATGCTATGGATACCTCCGCTGATCGTACTAGGACCAGAGGAAGACTAGCGAACGCGGAACATGTACTAGAACAAGACCGAAGGGGTCCAAGACCCCTTTCCAACCAAGAGAAGGGTTTTTGAAGAGGCGACAACCGCCAGACCTAAGGGAAGTCATTTGTTACAATTGTCAAAAGAAGGGACACCTCAGTCGCAATTGTACACAGCCTCGACAACCTAGGACCAATGCAAGGGTCTCCGAAGTAGTGGATGACCGTAGCGAAGCGGGCGAAGATCTTCACATCGCCCAAATGGTAGCGGATGATAGAACAGCTACACAGCGAAAGGACGACTGGCTACGCATGGCAGCAAATGAGACGGACGAATTTAAGGACCTTGCCATGCAGGAATTGATGGGGAGAAAGGATTTTGGGGACGCCTGAACCCAACGGCCTGGGTGAGGGCATTACGTTGTAACGCTGTATACATAACTCGCTTCCGTTCTATGCGAATTCCAGTACTCTGTCAAACACGTTACAACAAGGCCGACATCAAAGCTCTCGTCGATTCGGGGGCCACGGAAAATTTTATAAACGATCAATTCGTAAAAGAACTAGGATTGGGGAAGGCACGATTACCACAACCCAAGAAAATATTTAATATCGATGAACAACCAACAAAGGGGGATGATTACCCATTACGTTGATCTCCAAGTACTCACCAAGGAGATCATAGGGAAATGAGATTCCTGGTCACGGACATAGGAAGAGAAGACCTACTATTGGGATATCCTTGGCTCAGCGCCTTTGAACCGGACTTCGACTGGAAAGAATGGCAATCTTCGTTCAAATAACCATCCAGTCATTATCAAATCAATCGGACAATCCACAAACAAACATACTCTGTCCAGTAACAACAAGGACAGTATCATCGCCACCCTCCAATCTCAATGTTCGATAAAAGGAGCGGCCACTGAAATGGCCATTGCGGCAGGTCCCGCACCACAAACAACAATACCAGTCGAATATGAAGAATTCGAAAAGGTATTCAGCGAAGAAGAGTCTCATCGATTTCCCCATCCCGGAATGGGATCACGCAATTGAATTAAAGAAAGACACTCCCGATCATATCAATTGCTCCATCTATGACTTATCATCGAATGAAGATCAGGAGGTGAAACAATTCATCACAGAACATCTGAAGAAGGGGTACATCAGACCGTCAAAGTCCCCGTACGCATCACCATTTTTCTTTGTTAAAAAGAAAGATGGAAAACTACGCCCGGTGCAGGACTACCGTCGACTAAATCAATACACTATTCGCAACAATTATCCCCTTCCCCTCATCCAAACTCTTATCAAAGATCTGAGCGGTGCTCATATTTACACAAACTTGACGTTCGATGGGGGTACAACAACATTCGTATCAAAAAGGGTGATGAACATAAAGCAGCGTTCAAAACACCCTACGGACTTTTCGAACCCACGGTTATGTTCTTTGGACTCACCAATTCTCCAGCCACGTTCCAGACGATGATGAACGCTATCTACAAAGACACCATCTCAAAACACGAACAACGAGGCACTATCATACGGTATACATGGATGATATTGGTATTGCGACAAAAACAACCCTCGACGACCACATCGCCGCAGTAAAAGATGTGCTTCAAGTAGCACAACGTTACGACCTCTATTTCAAACCAGAAAAATGCACTTTCCATGCTGCGTCCCTTGATTACCTGGGGGTAATCCTTGAAAAGGGGGTAACACGCATGGATCCCATCAAAATCACAGGCATCAAAGACTGGCCAACGCCAACTAAGGTCAAGGACGTACGATCTTTTCTCGGATTCTGCAATTTTTATCGTCTTTTTATCAGAGGATTCGCGTCGATCGCTAAACCTTTGAACAATCTCACCAAGAAGACACGGAATGGAGCTGGGGACCACAACAACAACATGCGTTTGAAACGCTAAAACAACGAGTAACAAGTGAACCGGTACTAACACATCCGGTTTTAAAGGATCAATTCGAATTGGAAGTAGACGCATCAGGTTTCGCGGTGGGAGCTGTACTACTTCAAAAGAAATCTGACGGCAAAAGACACCCAATAGGATATTATTCTGCAACACTAAACGCAGCAGAACGCAACTACGATATCTATGATCTGGAATTACTAGCAATAGTCAAAGCACTTCGTCACTGGAGAGCACTATTGGCTGGATCCCCACACAAGATCAAGGTCTTTTCCGATCATATGAATCTGAAGTACTGGAGAGAACCACAAAAGATTAGTAGACGGGTAGCCAGGGAAGTCCTTGAATTATCAGAATACAATCTGGAAATTCATCACATCAAAGGAATTGCAAATGGCCGCGCAGATGCACTATCAAGACGACCCGATTACAACCAGGGTGAAGAGGATAATGAAAACGTCACGGTACTCCAGATCACATATTCATCCGAAACACGACGACGCAAAGAACGGGAATGCCTAACCACCTCGAGGCATTTTAACAGTACAAGATATGATGCCGGCCAATCCTAGCGATGCCCAGGATGAAACAATCCTACGCCCATGGATAGACCCTCACAACTTGAAGAAAGTACATGGAGTATGGTACAAACAGGGAAGACGAGTGGTGACCAAGGGAAGTAAAGAAAGAAGGACGATCACAGAAGCTCATCATGAACCTCCAGTATACGGACATCCTGGTATCAACAAGACTATCAAGTTAGTCGAACGAAATACTGGTGGCCGACACTACGACCAGATGTCACCGCATATGTCCAAGGATGCGCAGACTGTCAACGGCATAAAGTCAATAATCGACCCATCAGGGCGTCACTACAACCCATCTACCCAAAACCAGAAGCAATGCCGTTCGAGACGATCGCACTTGATTTCATCACGAAATTACCGGTGTCGGAAGGATATGATTCTATCCTCACAATCACTGATCACGATTGTACTAAAGCATCTATTTTATCCCTTGTAAAGAAGAGATCAACGCCGAAGAGGTTGCAATGTTGTATCTCAAACACGTATTTGTCAGATACGGACTCCCCACGAAGATAATCAGCGATCGAGATCCTCGATTCGCATCAAAGTTCACACGGGAACTTTGCAAACAATTGGGAATCACACAAAATATATCCACAGCCTATCACCCTCGTACTGACGGACAGTCGGAACGTACGAATCAATGGCTAGAGCAATACCTCCGATTTTGGGTAAATGAGCGGCAGGACAATTGGACGCTATATTTACCTCTAGCGGAGTTCACACACAACAACTGGCCAAATGAGGCAACAGGGCAGTCTCCATTCTTTCTTTTGACAGGACATCATCCACGTGCTGATTGGAAAACAACTCCAACCCCTCTACCCAAGTGGCGTTGCGGCTTGATCAGTTTAAACAGGCACGGGCACATGCCCAACAACAAATAATCAAGGCGCAGAGGTCATGGGTTAAGCACAAAGAAACACCCAAATTTGGAATTGGAGACCTAGTATGGCTAGAAGGACGTCATCTGAGGACTCACCAACCTAGCGCCAAACTTGCGCCCAAACGACATGGACCCTTCAAAATCAACCAGGTGATGTCTCCAGTTAATTATAGACTGGAACTTCCCACACAATGGAGCATTCATGACGTGTTTCACATCGATCTTCTCACCCCCTATCGAGAAACTTCCTTTCATGGACCAAATTTCCCAAGACCACCCCCTGAATTAATCGATGGCGAAGAAGAGTACGAAATCGAGAAAATTCTAGACCAACGGCACTTCGGCAGGGGAAGGCGCAAACAATATCTAATCAAATGGAAGGGGTACCCAGACTCGGAGAACCAGTGGATCAACGCCACTGACGTACATGCTCCACAAGCGATAGCTGAGTTCCAACGCCTTCGAACTCCGTCGTCTGCATATATAAATGTCCCTTCTCCCAGTGAAGAAGCGCATCAGTTCTTTCTTCGAACTACCATGAGCACTTCCTCCTCTACCAATGACCACATCATCACTTCCTCTGCCTCTATTGCCTCAACTGTCAATGAGGACATGCCCTCTGCAGCCGAGGTCGCCGCCGCCTTCAGGTGCATCGGTCCAGGGGATTTCATTCCCGAAACCCCTGATGTATGCGGACACGACGCTGAAGGACTGGACGAAGACGAAGAGGAGGTGGCATCGGGAGCAAATCCAGAACGCCAGAACTCCTTGTTGCACAAACGCTTGTCAAAGTGCCAAGCATCTCGGACATCAGTGACGTGGTCCGAGTTTGTGGGACTTGTAAGCAATCCGCCCTGTCATGTCCAGGCCACCTTGACTCCCACATCCACTACGACTGTGGAAAACCCGTCCATGAATGCGTCTGTAACGACAAGTTCTGCTTCATCCCCCCGCCGCCAACGCCTCGATATATCAATGTCGACTCCCCCTCCAGAGTTATCCTCGACCCTGCCACCTCATGGGGTGTTCACACCCGCGCTGCCCTCCGTCAACAAGAAGACTCCGACAAAGAAAACGAAGATCCCTCGGAGGTTCAGGGACCCAAAGATGAAGGGGTATCACCTCTTACGCCGCACACTCGTCGGGGACGTCGAGGAGGTGTGGCAGCAGCAAAAGGAAGCCCTTGCTTCCCAGACTACCACGGAAGCGATGCCAACGTCGAGCGACAGAAGGCTAAGGACAAGCCGAGGCCCCGGACGGATTCGAACTAAACATTCCTCCACAGTTCATTCCTTTCCGCCTGATTATCAATGGGCAACATACTGTTGCCAAGTACATTCATCTCAAGCCAGGCAACAATACGATCGTCTTCGGGTGTATGGAGAAGGGCGGGGAGATTCAACAAGGTGACGTGCACGCCGCTCCCGATTCGACGCTGATGCACGCGACTACATGCATGATCAGCTGCGATACTTGCGTAACGATTTTGGAGGACGTCAGTGGGTCGACTTGGCCATTGCTGAACTCCCTGATCGAACACTGGGCGCTGAGATCTCGCGCTATCGTCACGTATCGCAACGCTACGACGATCTGCACGCGGCCATCACTGCTCTCGAGAACGAACAGTACGCAGTGGGTAACGAGAAGCGTAAGTGCGTCCGACGGCTCGAGGAGCCAACGCACTTCAACGGGTCATGGATAAGGAGGTGGAGGTATGCCGTAACATCACGATTATCCCTTGGGTTTTCGAACGAGGTCGTTCAACCTGAAAAGGGGGTAATGTCACGTTGACATCGTTTCGCTGCTGACTTCCAAGGATGACGAGAGTTTCGGAGTCTCGGACTGCTTACTAGTTGGTTATGACTACGATAGTAAGCATATATTAGTCATGGACACTTACGCGTCGCCGGTGCTTGGGATTGCCGGTGTTTCAGGTATTATTAGAACGGACACTTACTCATTACTAGTATCACTGTACTAGGGTTTGGATTACAGCTGCGCTTTAAAGCCAGCGAGTAGCTGTATATAAGTCCTAGTATCAAGACCAAGGCTCTTTAGCTTGGTCTTTTCGAATCATCACCTGCTCTCTTATACTAGTACCTCGGGTACTAAGTGATCGCTCTTCGCTAGTTCATCCTTGTGGACGTGGTCCCTTGTGATTTCATCAACATACCCAATATCTTCGATTTGGTGTATCGACAAAGCCGTTACGTCCCTTTGTCTTGTCACGCCTCTACAAGTCGCCTAAGTCAGGCCAGCGTTAGGTGATAACGCTACAACTTGGCTACGAGCCAAGTGAGATGGCTTCACTCAGCGGCTGTCAACCAGCGGTCCCATACCGGATGGCGATCTGGACGACAGTGACAGTGAAGAAGATGTTGCAGAGAACACAACAATATCAGATTGCAAGGAACTTGTTGAAGCCATTGAGGCCACCTCAAGATTCATGCACAAAGGAATCCCACGCACAGACTGTGGACGCTTACATGAATATACCTTCGCTGCTGCCACCTTAAACCTTCAAGACTTCAGCGATATGTATGTGCGTCCTTACTTTCTGACTGCAAAATATACTAATACCGTCTACTTACCATCTCCAGTGACTTGTTACCCGATTCAGATCCCACATTACGCCAGGATATAGCAAGCCAAGTCCATGGGGTTTTGATGTGTTACGCTCAGACCCTACGCTAGGACGGAGACAGCACAGGTGTTTACATGAGCACTGGAAGAATTGCCATGATTACCCGGAGGCGCATACCTGGGAGTCACGTGCAGAAGAAGACATCGAAAAAGAAGAGGCCGTACGTGCACTTGTAGCGGCAGAAGACGACAGCTACCTCGCCTATGATGAGGCGTGCAAGGTCCGCCAGCTCGTGAGTAATATGATCACTCGCGCTAGAGTCCCAGATGCTGGCAGGAAGGCTATTACAGGACGAATGAGGGTCACGTGACACGGTCATGTGATAAAGCCCCAGGTCACAGGATCTGACCTAAGCAATAAGCCAGGGGGCAGCAAAGGATGGAAGAACAAGTCCCGGGTCACAGTATGTATCTGACCTAACCCATAACTCAGGGGACTACGACGTGAAGGTAGCCATTGGAATTGGCGGAAGACAGTTGTGTCCTGAAGACGACCAACGACAACAAATAGCGATTGCGTGGTGTAAGACCAGCGACCTGTAGCTGCCGATATCAGCGGGCCGTGGCTGCCGTTGGGACGCACTCCAGCGGGCCGGGTTTGATCCCCTTTCGGGAAAGTGTTATTGATGGATTAGTCCAGGGAGCGCCTGTGTTAGCGCCGAGACCATTGCTTATTAACGCATGGTTGATTTGTGTTGTGGATGACAGTTTCTTACTGTTCGATTACTTATGATTGGTGTTCGCTTACTGATGCGATGAGGTGGGCTTATTGATGCCCCAATGGCTGATTGATGCCTTATTCATGTGCTGATTGATGTGAGTCATCATGATTATTATTCACTTCTCATGTTGTATTTGTTGCCTTAATGGCTTGATGGACTTTTACCTTTTATGGTTGTATCTGTGTACTATATATACTATACGAGCTGCGCTATAGTTCGCTAGCTTAGTTGTCTTGACATCCACCTGTATTACTCTCAGGGAATCACAGACAGTCTTGAAAGCAGAGTCATTGTTCAGTGTGACTATTCTTGTTGCCAACTTAAGTGTTAGGCATTGCCACTTTGAAGCGTACCTCAAACTAGGCAGTAGGGAACCGTTATTTCCCTTGGGAACCATTCTTTCCCCGTACAAGTCGTTCCTGAGTTCAGAAGCCGTGCGCTTTGCTCAGCGTTGAAGCAAGGAAGACCCATCGGATCCAAGTCGGATCAACGTTCAGTGGAAACGTTACATGATGGCACCTCCCTTTAGTCCAACAAACACCCCAGCCAATCCAGACCTTAGCAAGATCATGTCAATACCTCTTACGTCCTCGGACAACATCTCCTTTCTTGTTGAGATCCGACATCATCATCAGACCAAAGAAGCAGAGAAGGGTGTCTGTAGAAATGGAACAGCAACATTGGCACCATCGAGTAACAGTTCTCACACACCTAGTCTCTCGGGGGAGCCAGTCTCTGAACGCCAACTTCTCGCATGCAAAATCTGTGACATAGTGAAGGCTGTTGATGGGGCCGACAAAGTTGGTACAAGCTCAGGACTCAATCGGCAAGTTCGGTGGACAAAAACTGTGACCCCTGGCCTCTATTCCCCCTCTTTCACTCATTTGGACTCGCTCACGGATGGAAAAAGCAGGAACAGCGCAAATGCAATGGAAGCTGCCAAAAAGGCAGCAAACTTGGTATGTTTATCACCCACTATCAGTCGTGGACTCATCACGATTGAGAACTGTCGCAGGTTGTAAAAAAGCGACGTGCTGCCTTTGCCAGCTTACTGCACGCAGAAGACCTTTCCACTGCAAAGGTGAATGGTCTATCTGCACTTGGTAGAGGGTCGTATGGGATTGTGTTAATTGAGAATGATCTTATGATTGGCCAAGGTGCGTGCTGATCCAACTCTACTCACAAATTGATCTCACAAGCCGAAGTAGTGCTAACAATGTACGAGAAAGGTGGTGGCAAGTTTGGACGCCACTGTTGGACCAAGGAATGTCGCAACATTGGAATGCTCTCGTACATCATAGTCCAAGTGTGGCGTCAGAGCCTTGGTCAACGTTGCCAATTCAAGACCGTTCATGGGCCATCTTCGCATTTGGCACTCCCCCGCTTCGCCCATATACCTTCGACTTCATTCCTTTCTGCTATACCCATTGGATTTGTGTCAAGAAACGAACACAGGATCGAGGTCAACAGCTTCTTTATGGATAGTGTGTTTGGAAAGTTCACTGCTTCGAAGTCAATGATTATTACATCCGTACATAACTTACAGGCTAGGTCTTCCTCTAAAAATGATGAAGACACTTAAGGAAACACGATATATATTGTTTTGCAATTTTTTTAAATTTTCTTCGATTTTTTCAAGTCGGAGAATTCTGTCCACTTATTTTGCGCAACTTTTGAAGGTAGGTTTCGTCGTCCATCACAAATTTTCCAAATTAGGAAGGTACCCTATCCACGAACGGGGACCCGAAATTCCGGATTTTCGTATCAAAGGTTTGCACGCGTTTTCAGGGGGCCTGGTGGACTTGGTGTGCTGCCGGGCCGAACGTCTCCGTCTCCGAAGTGGCGGACCATCACGGTCATGTGACCTCGTAACATCGCCGTCGTTTAATTTTGTTGCCTGACGTTCCGGTTCGTTGCTAACGTGTGTTCCAGGAGGGCAAGCGCGAACACGCGGTGCCCAAAAAAGCGAGGAGTGCTGATTCCAGGACGCTACGTACCCTTGTCGCCTTTGATTTCGGCCCCGGTTTGACTCTTCTCAGTCCGTGCCAGTGAGTGTTTACCTTCATTTTTCCACTTCGTTTCCAAACGACGCGTTCATTGACACCTTCAATTCCCAGCATTCATCTAAAACAATTGTTTTTATCTAAACACGGGCCGAACGCTACTCATACCCTTGACATAAGAGAGCAACGCCAGCCTGCGATTCATGCATATTCGCCACGATGTAAATCCATGGTTTGAACGTTGGGCGCCAAGTACTGAGCGCTGGGTCTTCAAAGCCCTCAAAGCCCTCAACCCTAATTCAAAACAGTCATCCTTAACAGTGAGCCATCACCAGTAAGTTATGTCCCGAGCGTCATCACAAATAACACCCCGAGTTGATGAGGCAAGCTCTATGGAAGGTGGTCCCGTCCGGAACCAATCCTCCTCAGGTGTCATTATCGCTACAGTCAAGGCCATAACCCGCCGCATATATCCCAAATCCGGGCGCGAACTGAGTGAAGAGTTTTCTGAAGGCGGCAATACCGCGCCATGTAGCGACAAGTTACGTAAGCACCAAGGCCAAGGTCTGCACATCTCCGCGCCGCGGAATGTTTTTGGGAATGATCGCTAAATGCGTGATTCAGACAGACATTCGGCACAGACACTCCCTGACGACGTGCTTCTCGAAATATTCGATCACCATCGACAGGCCGCGATCGAATACGGCCCATGGAAATGGCACACGCTCGCGCAAGTGTGCAGAAGATGGCGATTTGTCGTATTCTCGTATCCGCGACGCCTCGAATTACGTATCCTCTTAACCTACAATAAGCCAATCCGGAAGTTGCCGAAGTCTTGGGCAGCCCTCCCTATCATTATATGCTACCCGCAAGCATCGTTTGACCCATTTATAACTCCAAGAGACGAAAATCATATCTCCAATCTCCTCAAGAACCCTGCTCGTATATGCGAATTGGATCTCGACATAACACGTCCACTGTTAGAAAAGTGTGCCTCGTTTTTGGAGGAGCCATTTCCAGCCTTGGACTATCTTCGGCTGCGTTCACAAGGTACAATGGACACAATTGTCCTTCCCAGCAATTTTCTGAATGGCTCCGCGCCACGACTACGCGTTCTTCACCTGAAGGACATTGCCATTCCTATGTTACCAGGGCTTCTCTCGTCGTCCAAAAACCTCGTCTCGCTTTGCGTAGAAGACATCACACGCGATGGATACTTCACTGCTAAGGATCTCGCTATTGGACTCTCCGCGGCGACTCAGCTCAACTCGCTCGTACTCCGCTTCCATCCTCTCACCATCACCCCTTCCTCGTCGCCAATACCAGGTCTCCCAACCCGCATCAACCTCCCCTCTCTCACCGAATTTCAATATGAAGGTGAGAGTACATACCTCAGGGACTTCGCCTCTAGGATCAACGTTCCTATAATCGAGCAAATCGATGTATCGTTCTCCTATGAGTCCGAATACAATACCCACGAATTATGTGAATTCTTCAGTCTCGGGGAAGCGCTGCGATCCTCTCGCAGCCGTACAACTCATATTCGCGTTTCGAAGGATCACATCACCTTCTCCCATCATTTCTTCCGATTCCCTTCTTCCCCAGGACTATTTCGATTGCGGCTCCCTTACCGGACACGTTACCCCACTCCGCTCGTGACCCAAGTCTGCCTCGGGTTGGAGTCTCAGGACGTCCTGCTCAAGGTGACACACCTCGAGATCGAGGGTTGTCCTGATCTTTTGCGCTGGACTAACGGATGGGACCCTACCTCTTGGCTCACCCTTCTCCGCGCACTTACGGGCTTGCAGAGGTTCCACATTGTCGGCAACCTGGCGTCGAATCTCGTGTCGGCCTTGGCGCGAGTCACTGGGGAGACGATTTGCGAGATCTTGCCGGCGCTTCAGGAGCTTCACTTCGGGCCTGGGACGCCGTCGTCGACTCCTGCATCCATCAAGCCATTCATCACTGAGCGGCAGCGTTATGGTCTTCCCGTATCCGTGCACTACAAGAAATTGAACTGGATTGGCGACCGTTGGAGCGAGTGAAAGGATGAAGTGTTTCTTATTGTCGATGGGTTGTGATGAGGTTCTTATTACTTGGCTTCTGACAGGTTAAAGTCGCTTTCCATTCTCTTCGGTGTCCTATTTTGGTTTTCTTTGTTTTTTGCTCGAAATTTTATTGAACGACAGCGTGATATACTATGATCTCGTCAACGCAACAATGCGCCAGCCTTTGCGCGGGAAGAATGTTTCCGTTGTGCACACTAGGCTAGATATATGTCCTGCGTCGTTGCCGCCCGGCTGCAGCCTGTGATCTGCTCATTTGCGTTGATGAGTTCAGAGTGAGTCTTCGGTGTTCGTCGATCCAAAAAAGAGTACTATTCAGAACAAGACGCACCGCCCTGCGCGACGCGGTACACAACTCTCTGACCTTTAAATGTGTTGCGTATCGGTGCTGGAGGGACGCAGAGCCTGAAAGAGTGATGATGCAGCTCGGCCATACAACACTGCGACGCAGCACAGACAGATATCTGAGCTGTGATGCATGATGGCAGCCTACAGTTCAGAGTGTAGTAGTCCATAAAATTTAGCTACCTTGTAATGTGAGAGGCAGAGGAGCGCGCCGAGCGCGAGGTCATCGATCATCCGTGTCATTTTCTGGGGCGGACATTGCCGAAGACCTGGACGCGATAGGGACAACGTCGTCTTGGACAACACCATGAGGTGTGCACAGGTCCTCGTTTGTCATGTTATTGGAACAATCGACTGACTACTCTCTTCAATTCGTAGTTGTCCTCCATCTCTGCCAAGTAACTCATCCCCGACCATTTCTCAAATTCACTGTGAGATTTGGGGGGAAGATCGACTCGGAGCTCAGGGTACGTCTTCGAACACCCTTGTGGTGACTGCGATAATTTGACTCGTGCGGCTCAGGAAGGAGCCTGAGTCATGAATATGCAACAATTATCGACAAGCTCACAGACAATATTTTGCTCAATATATTTGACTACTGCAGAATCGAAGAACGACCCGTGCAAAGCTGGACAGGTAAATGGAAATGGGACAGATTGGCACATGTCTCCCGACGATGGCGACAAATCGCGTTTTCATCACCACAGCGTCTTCAAGTCCGACTTCGCTGCGAAACCGGAACTCCGGTCAAGACACATCTGGGTTGCTGGCCTGCCTTTCCCATTATCATTGACTATTTCTACGAAAATTGCCACAAGTGCCTTTCTCCTAGCGACGAAGATAATGTCCTTGCTGCACTTGAGCACTCCGATCGTGTATACGCTCTAGACCTTACTGTGAAGACCCACCAGTTAGAAAAGTTGGTCACGGTCATGCAGAAGCTATCATTTCCAGCTCTGACATATCTGGGGCTATCATCAAATCACGTGCCTGTCCTTCCTGCTGGATTCTTAGGTGGATCCGTTCCATGTTTGCAGAGGCTCGAATTAGAAACATTTTCCTTTCCAACATTAACCACTCTTTTTGCATCGACCAGTGGCCTCGTCGAACTCTACTTTACGACATGAAACGAGTCTGGTTACACTTCTCCTGAGGCGATGGTTGCAGGTCTGGCAGTTGCGACCAGTCTCAGAATTATTTTCATGGGATTGAACCCAGATATGTTATTACAACATCAGACAAGCCTCCCCCCTACAGCACGAGCTGTCCTTCCCGCTCTCATATCCTTTCAATTCGAGGGCACCAGCGATTATTTAGAGGACCTGGTGGCTCGCATGGACTGCCCTAAACTCAAACGAATCAAGATATATTACCACTCACTTCCACGTGCTAGCTTTCGAGTTGCCCAACTTTTCGAGTTCATCAATCGCTCTGAAGACACCTCGCTACACCACTTCCGGTGGCTAGAGATTCGCTTTGCCTTTGAAGTCTGCCTTCAAGTTTCTAATATAGCAGAGGATACTACGATTTTCATAATACTCCGTGGGGAAGTCACAGACTGGGGAGTTCCGCACGTAGTTCAGCTCTTTGGCCAATTCTCCACACCACTCTCCGATGTGCGCCATCTCTCTATTGGTTATTACAGATCGGGCTCCGAGATAAGCCAAAATGAATGGGCGTAACTCCTCCGTCCATTCATTACCGCGCAGACACTGCATGTGTGCAGGCTTTGGGTGGACTGCTATGCCCCTGAACGCGAAGAAATCACCGATCAATAGGCACTGAAGCTGATATGTTGCCAGCCCTTGGCTTGCTTTGCATAGACTGCCCACAGGTGGACTACTTGGCATACTTCGAGGACTTTGTTGCCGTTCGCCGGCTCTCTGGCCGTCCTGTAACCACCGTCAGGTGTAATTGGGAGTTCCAGGAAAGATTCAGGTCGTACTTGAGCGAAGAGGATAAAGAAGCATCCCGGATGCTTAATCTATAGCCCAGGCGACGTGAGGAAAAGAACGCATATCTCTGCTCTACGTATTGTAGATATAACAATTTGTAATAACTTGTCTCGTCGTGGACTTGTTCGTGTACCCAGTTTCACGCCGCCGACAGTGGTGCTGAGAAATTGATTTCCTGGCTACCTCAACACAAGATTCTGGGAACACAGGCGTCGAACTAGTACACAATCCAGTGAGCGGGAGTTTGAGCACATATTCTGGTTGTACCGGAGCGAAGAGGATAAAGATCCATTCTAGCCCAATAAAGTACATGAATATTTGAAAACCTGAGAAGAGGGCGTGTACCTGAGGCTAAGTACCTCATTGCACGTGTAACAATTTGTCCTTCCTATAAACGCAAGAACAGACGTGTCATGCATGTCACGCCTCATCGCGTGCACAGCGCCCAGAGCGAGGAGTTTTCACCCCCGCTGGCGGGGGCAAGGCAAGGGGCAAGGAGAAACTCTTGAAGGTACTAATTCTAAGGCCACAGGCTCAGAGCGTCCTGATGCGGTGTACGAGAACGGCGAAATTTCAAACTTCGGAGACGACAGTACGTTGCAGTGCACCGAATCACCCGGGTGCAGGCCATACTTTACGCCCCACCTGGCACTTGTCTGAGTCGCAAGACCCTGACGAGCTTAGCCCGCCTGGTCACTGACCGGAGACCGCCGGTCCGTACGGCAATCGACGGTCACCCGGCCACGGGTCACGGTGCTGGCTTTGTGCCGCTGAAGACGTCATTGTTCTACAGTACCATCCACGGGCACTCCAGACAGTCACCAGTATACATCCTTCTCATCACAGTATCCGCTCAGTCCCCCATCTAGATTCGACTACAATGGGTTCTCACAGGACAACACAAGATTAGGTACGCGTCCTAGCTCTCGTGTAGCGCCCACTACACCTCTGACTACATTACACTGTAGGCAATACTCGCAGCCAAGCAATCATAGTTGACATGCTCTCAGATGACGTATTATTACGGGCATTTGATTTCTGCGATACGGATGAAAACCCTTACAATTGGTGGCACGGACTGGTACACGTTTGCCAGAGATGGCGGCAACTCATGTTCTCATCACCACGTCGTCTCAATCTGCAACTTCTCTGCACCTCCAAAACTCCTGTGAGGAAAAACTTGGGTTTCTGGCCTACCATTCCTATCACGATTTGCGCCAAAGTATCGATTAACCTCATCGAAGAAGATAATATATTTGCCGCACTCGAACACCGCGATCGCGTGCGCAATATCACTCTTATCCTGATGAACTCGCAGCTAGAGAAGGTGGCAATGAGGATGCAAGACCCTTTCCAGGCGTTGTCGCGGCTTACGTTGACTGTATTACACATGAGCATGCGCCAATCCTTCCCAATGGATTCTTGGGTGGAAACGCCTCGAGTTTACAGGAATTCACGTTAACTGGAATTTTATTTCCTGCGTTCCCTACCCATCTTTTATCAGCCAATGACCTTATCTACCTCCACCTGAGCAATATATCCGCTTCCATTTCGCCAGACGATGGTCACAAGTCTGGCCGCAACTACGAGACTCGAAAACCTTTTCGTTGGATTCGATTGGCTAGATTCTACCCCCTCTATAGACCTGCGATTCCGACAACCCGAGCTGTCCTTCCCGTTCTTACCCGGTTTCAATTCCACGGTGATGACATATACCTAGAGAGCCTCGTGGCTCGAATCGACTGTCCTCGGCTCAAATCTATCGACGTGATGTACGCGGATGACGATGTATCTGACGTCCATCCTTCCCAACTTTTCCAGTTCATCAACCGTACGGGGGTTCTCAACCTAGCCCCATTTAGGCGCGCGGAAGTAGATCTTGGTCAAATATCCATCAATCTGGATAGTTCACAATCGGATCTTCGTCCTAGTCACCTTAGTCTAGAATTTCCATGGTCCATTCAAGTTAGGCCAACGAGACTGCTCCTCGTCTCAGCTTCCGCCACGCTCACCACTGTGCGCCATCTCACTATGCTTTATGGTTACGAAGGAGCTCTATACGACATCCCCGAATGGATAGAACTCTTCCGCCTATTCCCCGCTGTGGAGACCCTGCACTTTGACGAGGAGTTGGTGACGATCGTCGACCCTCTGTTTGATGAGTTGATCAAAGAGACGGTGACCGGAGTGTTTCCAGTCCTGCGCTTTCTGAGCTTCGTTGGGCAACCGACGAGATCCGTTTGCCAGTTCATTTCTACGCGGCAAGTATCTGGTTTCCCTGTGACCCTTCTCCGGACAGGAGAGGAGTCATGTGGCGAGGCAAGACGCCGGGTACGAGTTCCGTGGAGTCGATAGAGAATGAAATAGGAAGTATATTCGGAATGGGATCACAGGCAGCAGGCCTGGACGGAGACGTACGCGGGACGCTAACGGGAGAGGGACATAGTAGGAGACACTGATGTTCGTATTCAGTAATCAAAACGTAGACTATATACATTCGTTCGAGCTTGTAATTAAAGTAGTCTAACTATCTAGCTTCGAGCCTAGTGGCGACTAGGTCGTTACAGTCAAACGCTCGAGGTGTGTGGCGAGACAGAGGATGCCGGCGACAAGCATACTGTTTAAATCGGAATTATATTTTGCTGAAGTATACAACAATGGCACAGAAGCGGATACGCAGGTATAATATGATCATGTATGTATTGTGAGAATGGCAGTGCGTGAGTAGAGTGCTGGGGGAGGATGAGTCTTGCGCAAGTCAGATGCAAGGGCAAATGCGTTACACAGTTACACTCCGACTGCCCTGCTCCCGCTGAATTGGGTTTGCGAAACTGGCCGGGGAGCAGGGAGGGATCGAAGAAACCACCCGGTAAATGTGATTGCTTCGAACCCTCAATCTGGTTGCTTGGGCTATCCACGGAGGCGACATGATGCCAGAATTCATATCTTTGTTCTGCAATGTAACGATTGTGCTTTTGATAACAGACATATCATGCCATGTCTCATTATGTACCCGGCGTCCGGAGCGGAGAGCTTGAACCCCTACCGACGCCCCCTGCTCTATGTTTGTTTCCCATAACAAGGCTAACAACGGCGAGGGAAAGTGAAAGTGAGAGATGCAGCTTGCTTGAGGTGAAGGGTAGTGTTTGCCTTCCGTGCCAGGGAGCACCAGGGCCGCGAGGTACTGGAGTCCTGCTGAGTCTTAAAGACAAGATCGCAATTCGGGCGAAAGTTGAGAACACGTCAAAATGAGCAGGAAGATGCTCTTGGGGGACGCCCCGCAATTAGGGTGGATTCCTTCGGTGGTGACAACTGTCATTTCATTGAAGCTGGGTCAATCTGGGTCGATTTTGCAGCTGATATGAAGCTTTACGCGCACGTCTTAAGTATTGCGGTATGCGGGGCTTCGAAAGAGACCCGCACATTGACTACTTCAGCGACTTGGGTATGTCGATGTACCGCAAGAAGGACTGGGACGTCAATGAGTAAGCTATGTGCAGAATTGCGCCGTGATCCTGTCCGGACCGATTCGGGCCGGCAACCCGGTGGACTCCAGCGATGATGCTGAGTCCATGAATCTGGCCTAATCTTTGGACCATTGGCCGTTGCGCTGCTACTATACAAATTACAAGTACCCCATGATTCTTACTGTTATGAATGGACTTGGACTAATGACCGGCGATGATGAATTGCTCGTTGGTCACGACTCGGGGATGAATAATCCCATGATTACTGATAGTTGTACTAAGATTTGTGATGGTTTGTAATGGCTTTAGTCATGACAACTGTAGGATTACCAAGTGTAGTAGTAAGGCTGATACTTAAGAAGCTGCAGAATGGTTTGTATTCTGCAGCTTGGATTTCTTGTTACCTTCGCGACTCTATTGTATCCAAGGCTCCATTCTTGGTTCCACTAATTGGGCATTCGACCATTGTCCAAAGCTACTTCGACAAGACACTTCAGCCTTTGTGCCTGAGCACTTCAAGCTCTGCCTTTGTGCGTTGAGACGTCACTCAGCCTTTGCACTTGAGTATAGTAGTTGCTAAGTCACCGCGTTCACTCTACGTTGCCTAAGTCAGGCTCACGTGCAGCTTGCATGTTACATTAAATCCGAGCTCTTCAAATATTGAACACCATGGCAACACTCAATACCAAGGATGGGTGGGATTTCCAACCCTATCAAATCAGCTCAAGGGAACGAGACACCCCTACCTGCTATCTCATCAACCGAATCAGGTGGAGGTTAGTATCAGCCATCAATAGAACAGATGAACAAAACACAGGCTACTATGCAGAAGCAGCAACAGCACAAAGGTACCATCCTATAGTATTCAACCGAGAACACTGTTGCTGGGTAGAACTCAGGTGGAGCAGCAGCAGAGGAATATTTGAGGCAGCATGACCTACGGGAGACGACCTCAACATCAATATCCCACTAACAGAAGCACGACCAATCAGTCAGCAAGGACCAATTGATGGCCAAGAAGATCAAGAGTTCACATCAGAACCACCACCTACCGAGCTTCAAATATGTTCGCATATCCCAGCCACAACTAGCAATACTGGTGAACGGCCACCAACCACCTCTGAAAATGAAGCAGAACCAGAAAGTATTGCGGTACACTCACCAGAAGTAGACGCACTTGCCACGCGAACAGCTGAGTTACACATTCCCAAACCAATCAGGGGAATACCCTACAGCTACATGACTACCCAAACAGAAGTATCACCACCTGTAACGCCACAGTGGGGGCATGCTACATGGCGTGTGTAAGTCTAGTTCTAGGGTTCTTGAGCAAGGGAGGAATAGCCTATAATTGGCAAGGTTTAAGTGGGTAACAAGTATCAAGTGGAGTACACTTGATATGAGAGGGAGGTCCAAGACAAGAAGGCACACAGATCTGAAGTAACCCCAGTGAAGGGAATACAAGCACTGTTGTGGTAAAGAAGTCGAGTCTAAGGATACAAGGTACCTAAGAGTCGAGTTTATATAGATAAAAGTATGTTTGTATGAAGCAAATAGATGACACCATCCGCAGCAATGCGCAGCAGTCCGCAGTAATCACATGGTAGTCCACAGTAATCACATGGGAGGGAAGTGTGGGAGGAAACATCCAAAAGGAGGAGAACAATAGAAAGGAAGTAGGTCAGATGGTCAAGAAGCCTGGTCTAAGAATGGAATGGGGCCGGATATTAATAGAACGGGGCCAGACCATATACGGATGAGAAAGTAATCATAAGGAGTAAGTCCATTGCTAAATAAAGAAAAAGAAGCGGCCCCATGGCCCTGTTTAAGACTGAAGAAGAATCTTAAGGGTCTCCAGTCTTACGTGTCCCACCAATAAGGCAGGTTTTTCTGTGGGTTAGACAGCAGGTTGTAACACACATCCCCTCCTCAGAGTCCTTGTTGCCTCGACATCTAGAACGGTGTGTGCTCCCCTCCCTGTGGCGGGTCATCATCCTGGTACAAGTCAGCGTCCCTGTTACCGTAGTCTTCGAAGTCAGAGAAGGAGATTCCCTGCTCAGGGCAAGCATGACGTTGGAGGAACATGAAGGGACTGGGAGAGTAGGTTCCCAGCTGTCAGCATACCACTCCGCGATCCGTCGGTAGGCATGACCTCGCTCCAAACATCCGCTAATACCTTGTAACCTGAGGTCATTTTCGAACAACAGTCCTGTGACCCGGCGGCATTGTTCTTCAAGGTCATCCCGCTGCTTCTTAAGCTGGGCACGGGAGTCAATACAGGTGCAGAGGTGGGAGACTTCTGCCTCGAGGTGGGGGTTATTAATATCATGGAGGGCCTCGTCGACGGCATAGACACGAGGGTCCTCAAGAGAGAGGTGACAGAGTTGTTCATCCCCAAGAACTTGGGGCATGACGTTGGGGACGGGTTCGAGATAGATGGGACATCCATATGTAGGCTCACCACAACCCATGGTACCGATGACTTCTTGACGATTGGCAGAATAGGAGATGTACCATGCTTCCTGGAGCTCAGAATTCTCGCCATAGATCATGAGAGGGTGATGGCAAGATGAGTCAGGGTTGTTTGGGAAGAAGGGGAGTCCTGGGTAGTCAGGATTGGTAGGGTCGGTCTGGGTGGCAGCAATTCACTCATAGTCAATGAAGTCGTCATGGGGGTCAAGAGAGGAGGTAATGGGGGAAGTGGGGGGTAGCGGAGGAGGAGCTTCAGGGGGAGGAGGTGGAGTGGCAGGGTCATCCGGGGTAGTGAGGTTGTCAAGAGCATCCAGGAGTTGCGCATTCATAGCAATGATGGGAATGTCTCCTTCTCCCGTTACAGAGTCAGGAGTCATGGCACGAGAGAAGAAGCCTCGTTCCATTGCATGTTCAACATGAGCCTCAACAGAGGAGCTTTGAGAGGGCATGGTAGTAGAGATGGTTGTGGTGGATTGTAGGAAAGATGGGTTGTTGTTTTCGGCTGCTGGGGTGGCCTTATATCCTTGAGTGGGCGCTCCCTCGGTGTTACAGTCGTCGTGACCCTGGCCTGACTTAGGCGATATACGCGGTGACAATATGATGTGACTTATCAGCACGTGTCAACACACACAGGTGTGACCAGATGCAAGGACACTTGAAAGTGCCTTCCTAAGATAGCGAGACGTGAGGCAGGTCTTTGAAGAGAAAGAACCTGGCTAGATTCGAGAATGATACAAGAGAGTAAAGCTATCGACCACAACAGTCGATAGCTGCCTTATAACTGCTCCTTTGACTGTACGCCTTCATCAGCGATACAGCCACTACTACTAATGCTAGGTAATCGTCCACAAATACTATCAGTAATCATCAGTCATCGTATCGTTGTACATGAGTAAGAGGCCGTCATCCTTTAGTAAGATTCGGGAGCGACTTGTCATCCCGCTTACGCTGCTCAGTTCGGTCAGTCCGTAACATCACCCCCTTTACAAGGGTGAGCGCCCACGCTCCACTACCCAATTAGTAACCGTTGTGAGTCCAACGTCCGTCTCATGTTCATCCCGCGTCCTCCTGAGGGCATGTGCGCACCCTAGCCTCTGTGCCGAGTGCATGGCCCAATCGATGTGCACGAAGATGTCGTCTTCGAGCTTCTTGATGGCTTGCTTGAGCTCGGCTACAACCTCCATGGATGTGTGGTAGCGTCTCACCTCGGCTTGGAGGGAAATGTCCCCCAGCCTGGCAAGGGCTTCGTCTACCTGTCGCTTCCCACGGAAGTCAGCGCGGAAATAGCTGAGCTCTTCACGAGTGTACTCAGCTGCAGGGCCCATGTCACGGCATGGTTCGGCGTGGATGTCCGCTCGGTAGATGGGGGAATACTTCCCCATTGTCCCAAACACCTCGGGGTTGTCTAGCATGCGGACTCACACGTACTTGGCTGGGATCCTTCGCCCCTCGTGTTCGATGACCATCGGGACCCAGTTCATCCCATTGTTGAGGATGAAGCCTCCGGGAGTAGGTGATATGGCACAGAGAGGGAGCCGCGTCGCATACGTTCGGCGCGTAGTGACAGGCGATACGTCGCGTGCGGCCCTATAGGGGGGAAGCTTGCGCGCTTCGTATCCCTGCTCCACTGTTGGTCCGTAGATAACAGCAACTGGAGGTGGTCGGAGCGCGTCATCGTCGGCTTCGCTGGTAAGGGTGCGGACTTGGAAAGGTATAGGCATGGGAGCGCAGTGGCAGTAATTGGGGGGGTTGTCGCATTGGATACAGACAACTCGTGCTGCATGGTAGGACTTGTCGCTACTGTCGTCTTCGTCTTCGCTGCCATCAGCGTCGACAATAGTGGTGGCGAGCAAAGTAGCCGACTGGTTGACGCTACCGACGGCGGTGGTAGTGAGAGAGGCGGCGGACTGGTGGATACTCGCCTCGTCAGTATTCGTATCCTCATCCTCCTCTCCGCTGCCGTCCTCTTCATTACTTGGTCCATCCTCCATGCTGACATCACCTCCTTCAATAGGTCATACTCCTTCCTCATCTTCTTCCACTCTGCCGCTTGCGGGTGTGGGGAATCGCCTGCGAGCCTCGGCAAGGTCTCGGGTGGCTTGGTCTTGTTCGGCGACAGTTCTAACATGCTCAAAGGCTGAGCAGAATTGGTCGTCCACGTTGTTGTTGTTGTCGTAGGTGTTGAGGGTGTTGACGTGGGGGATAGTGATCTCGTCAAGGTTGACAATGGTGAGAGGGACATGGGCCATTGATTCAGGGGATTGGAGGGGTGATGGTGTCACCGGTCCTGTCGAAGCTGCTTTTATGTGAGTTTCAGCCTTCGGGTTTAATTGTGCGAACTTCCTTATCTCTTTCTCCACGTGGACGTTGTTCCACGGGACCCACTGATGTTCCGAGTCCGCGTACCCCTTCCATTTGATGAGATATTGAAGTTTGCGCCCTCGACCTGACCTCCTGGAGTCTATCACCTTTTCGACCTTGTATTCTTCCACGCCTTCAACTAATTCAGGCGGTGGGCGTAAGTAGTTTACACCATGCCTACGTGTTTCTTTGTAAGGCGTAAGCAGATCTGTGTGAAATACATCATGTATTTTCCAATGTGGTGGTAACTTGAGCCGATAATTCACAGGGGACATCACCTGTACGACCTCAAATGGTCCCTGTCTTCGGGGCGCAAGCTTGGCAGCGGGTTGATTGGTTCGTAGGTTGCGCCCATCTAGCCATACTTGGTCTCCTATGGCGTATCTAGGTGTGTCTTTGTGTTTGACCCATGACTTCTGGGCCTTTATCATGTTCTCCTGTGCGCTCCGACGGGCGTTCGCCAATTGTTCTAATCTGTTTGATACACTGGGCAGGTTGATTGTACCTGGCGCCCATTTATCTCTAGGATGATACCCCATTAGCGTGAAAAATGGGGTTTGTTTCGTGGTGCTGCTTATCGTGTTGTTATGGGCAAACTCTGCTAGAGGCAGTTGTGCTGCCCAGTTATTTTGTTTCTCGTTTGCCCACAGTCGGAGATATTGCTCTAACCACTGATTCATGCGTTCGGATTGTCCGTCTGTCCTTGGGTGGTAAGCGGTCAATATGTTTTGTTGTATCTGAAGAGTTCGGCATAGTTCCCGCATAAACTTCGCCACGAAATGAGGGTCTCGATCGCTGATTATCTTGCTCGGAAGTCCAAACCGTGGGAGTACCTTCTGGGTGTACAACATCGCAGTTTCTTCTCCTGACATCGATTCTTGGCAGGGTATGAATATCGACGCTTTAGAACAATCATGGTCCGTGATCGTCAGTATCGAGTCATATCTGTCTGACTGTGGTAACTTAGTTATGAAATCCACCACGATGACTTCGAATGGTGTAGCTTCTATTTGAGGGTAGATGGGTTCGAATGGTGCTTTGGTGGGTCGAGTGTTGACCTTATGTCGTTGACACTCCGCGCATCCTTGAACGTAGTCCATAACGTCGGCCTTCATGTTTGGCCACCAGTAGTGTTGAGCTAGCAACTCTTGTGTTTTTGCTATCCCTGGGTGTCCTGCCATCAATGCGTCATGGGATTGCTTTATGACTTCCCTTAGTTCCTCATACTTCTTCGTGGTGACTACCACCCTTCCATTTTTGAACCATACACCGTCTATTTTCTTGAGTTCATGAGGGCTAATCCACGTTTTGATTCGTGTTTCATCCTGTTTGATAGGTGTTGGTGTGATCCCTGTTATCGTTCATATGAATATTTCATTTGGTAGTACTGTGACTCGATCGTTGTCCTTTTCTCCTGTATCGTAGTCTGGCCTCCTGGACAACGCGTCTGCCCTTCCATTGGCTCTTCCCTTGAGGTGGTGTATCTCGATGTCGTATTCTTCCAACTCTAATACTTCTCGAGCTACTCTTCGGCTGATCTTCTGTGGGTCTCGCCAGTATTGTAGGTTCATATGGTCCGAGAATACTCTGACCTTATGTGGTGACCCCACCAGTAGGTATCTCCAGTTTCGTAACGCCTTTACGATGGCCAATAATTCCAGGTTGTATATGTTGTAGTTTCGTTCGGCCTCATTGAGGGTGGCCGAATAGAATGCTACTGGGTGTTTCTTGCCATCAGCTCCCTTCTGCATGAGGACTGCTCCGACAGCAAATCCTGATGCGTCTACTTCAAGGTCGTATTGTACGTTTGGATCTGGGTGAACAAGGATCGGGTTGCTTGTGATGCGGTTCTTGAGTGTCTCGAAGGCTCTTTGTTGGGCTGGACCCCAATGCCATTCGATATCTTTCCTTGTTAGTTCGTTCATTGGTTTGGCGATTTCGGTGAAACCTCTAATAAAGGGGCGATAAAAATTGCAAAAGCCTAAAAAGCTGCGTACGTCTTTGACTTTCGTCGGTATGGGCCAAGTGTGGACTCCCGCGACCTTCGCAGGATCCATGTGCGTCATCCCCTTTTCAAGGATTACCCCCAGGTAATCAATGGACGGAACGTGGAACGCGCATTTGGCCAGTTTGAAATAGAGATCATGGGCGGCGGCGACCGTGAGAACAGCTGCGACCGCCGCTGTATGTGTGTCGTTTGTACGCTGCAAGGAACCACAGTCATTGGTAGCGACAGCTATGTCGTCCATGTAAATGCGGATGTGGGTGCCTTCCGTTGCGAATTTTGCGATCACCGGTCGGTAGATCTCGTTCATAAAGGCCTGAAAGGTTGCCGGTGAGTTGCAGAGACCGAAATACATGACTGTGGGTTCAAAGAGGCCTCGTCGCGTTTTGAACGCTGCTTTATGTTCATCCCCTTCCTTGATTCGAATGTTGTTGTACCCTTGCCTGATGTCAAATTTCGAAAACATGACCGCCCCTCCCAGGTCCCGCATCAAATCTGTTATTAGTGGGAGTGGGTATTGGTTTCGTATCGTCCACCGATTTATCGCCCTATAGTCTTGGACGGGGCGAAGCTTCCCATCCTTCTTTTTAATAAAGAAGAAGGACGATGCGTAAGGTGATTGCGAGGGTCGGATATAACCCTTCTTCAGGTGTTTGTCTATGAAGGTGTCCAGAGCCTCGTCCTCAGTGCGGGTCATGGGGTAAATCCTGCACGTTAGCGATGTTGGGGCGTTGGGTTGCAGCGTAATTGCGTGATCACAAGGTCTCCTGTCTGGGAGTCTCGTTGACGCTTCTTCGTCAAACACCTTGTGGAATGGTTCGTATTGTGGAGGTAGGACGGCGGTCTCTTCGTCTTTTGGTTTTGCTGCGATGGCGTGTTCAACAGCTGGTATCAGCACTCTTCTTCCTCGTGATTCCTCTTGCTCTAACTGCCTTGCTATGTGTTCTTTTGTTTTTGTTAGCAGGTGAGCTAGCACATTTATTCTGTCTGTCACATTGACCGTTTTGATGGTAATTGGGAGGTGTGTTGGGTTAATTGACCCCTTCCTCCAGTCGAACTGTGGTTCGTAGGCCGCTAACCAGGGATATCCAAAGAGTATGTCCTCTTTTCCGATATTGGTGACTAGGAACCTCATTTCCTTGCTATTTCTGTTGACATCGACCCAAAGGATGACGTAACGAGTTATGTGTCCTGCTTTGTTTGTGGTGTTGTCGATATTATAGATTCGCTTTGGCTTGTCTAGTAATCGTGTGTTTACCCCTATTCGTTGGAGAAAACTTTCGCTCACAAAATTATCAGTGGCTCCTGAGTCCACTAGTGCTCTTACTTCGGCCATGTTGTAATGTGTGTGTAGCTGAACTGGAACTTGCATAGATCGGTAGCGCATAATGTACACAGAGTTACAACGAAGTGCCCTCACCCAGGCCGTTGGGTTCAGGCGTTTGAAAAATCTGTCCCCATCAATTTCTGCAAGATGAGGTCCTTTACATCATCTCCTTCGCTGGATACTCCCCTTAGCCAGTCTTCTGCTTTGTCTGCGTCGGTTTTTGGTTGTTCTTCCGCACTCCTTATTTGCTGGCGTTTGTTTCGTCGTGGTTGGCGACAGTCTTGACTGATGTGCCCCAATTTGTCGCAGTTGTAACATTGGATTTGACTGAAATCCGATCGGTTTCCACGTTGCCTTTGAAGATACCCTCCCCTTGGAGGAAAGGGAGGTCATGGAGCGTTGACGACTTCTTCTGCCCCTGCGAGTCTTCCTCTGACTCGATCTGCTGAGGTGTCCATTGCGTCGGGGTTTGATAGTGGAGCAAGCAATTTTGCCAATGCTCCCGATTGGTTTCTGTTAGTGGATCCTTTGAACATGTCTAAGTTACCGCGCACTGTCTGCATGTGGATCCACTTTTGCTGCCTTCTGAGCGCTGATGCTCTCCAGTCTTCATATGTTCGAGGGTCGTCGTGTTGATACATTGCTTCATAAAGTGTCCTCGGAAGTCCTTTTATGAAGTACTTGAGGGTTTGCTCGGCGTTGATGTCGTATCCAGCGTATCGAACGAGTTGTTCGAATAACGCTATGTAGTCGTTGATCTTCCCTTCTTTCATTCGAATTCCCGCATCAAGCTGGGCCTGAGCGCGTTCCTTGCTGAGTACATCGGCGAACTGCCGTCAAAAAGCTTGTAGAACGTTGTTCCACAGCCTGTTATCGAATTGGCTGATGCCTCTTTGCACTTCTCTGACTAGCCACTGGCTTGCAGACATGACCCAGGCGTTAACCAGGTCCCCTTGAACATAGGTGAGGAATAACATAGCTTTTTGATATTTGTTCCTCATAGCCGAATGACTGGCGTTTACTCCGGCATATACTTCCCATTGAAGGATGAATCCTTCCACCTTTGAGCGTTCTCCATTAAAGGGGCTTGGGGGGTTGCCTATAAATTTGTCCGTTGTGTGTCCCCCTTGTTGTTGGCCTCCTCCAACCGGTGGTGATCCTCCTCCTCCTGGTGGTGGTGGTCCTCCTGGTGGTCCCCCTCCTCCTTCCATGGGTGGAGGGCCTTCGCGTTGATATGGGTATCCCCGTATTCTGTCGCCTCTGTTGATTTGTTCGTACGGTTGTGGGGGCGGCTTGTTATAATCAAAATCAAACCCTCCAGGTTGATCGGGTTCGTCTGGTCCCATGGCCCTTCTTGCGGCTTGTACGTCTTCTGGGTGCATTTCTACTATATGACCCGTTCGTTCGTCGATAACTAGTGGTGCTGACTCTTCAACGTGAGTTTGAGTTGCCATTCTGATTGGGTCAGGGATATGCAACATAGCTGTTTGCTGAGTGATCTCGTCTACTTCTGGTGCTTCTTCGTGAACGTAAATGTGTTCAGGTTCTTCTGCAATTGATGGGGTCTGCGCATGTTCGCTTGTATGACTCGTGTCGGATCTTGCGGGTGTCCTGTGTTGAAGTTCCGGCGATAGTGGTTCTGAGTGTGTTTCCTCTGGTTCTCCATCAACCCTTCCTTGTTCTTCAATTGGTCGTGCTTCTGTTAGAGGAATGTTGCAGTTGAGATCGTCGCCAGCTGGCCTGGCCGCTTCGAAATATTCTTGGGTTCGGTTTCACCTAAGTTCCACCCAGCAACACCTTCCGTGGTGAAAGATGATAGGATGAAATCTTTGTGCAGTGGCTGCTTCTGCATAGTATCCGGTATTGAAATGTTCTAGTGCTCCGCTTCTTCTGTCGTCGGGAATTGTCCTCCAACGAACTCGGTTGATGACGTATCTTGCAGGAGCGTCTCTGTCTCGAGAGTTGACCTGAAAAGGTTAGAACTCCCAACCGTCCTTGGTTGTGATTGTCGCCACGGCGTATAGAGAGCCTTACTCTAATGTTACGGTCGTCGTGACCCTGGCCTGACTTAGGCGATATACGTGGTGACAATATGATGTGACTTATCAGCACGTGTCAACACACACAGGTGTGACCAGATGCAAGGACACTTGAAAGTGCCTTCCTAAGATAGTGAGACGTGAGGCAGGTCTTTGAAGAGAAAGAACCCGGCTAGATTTGAGAATGATACAAGAGAGTAAAGCTATCGACCACAACAGTCGATAGCTGCCTTATAACTGCTCCTTTGACTGTATGCCTTCATCAGTGATACAGCCACTACTACTAATGCTAGGTAATCGTCCACAAATACTATCAGTAATCATCAGTCATCGTATCGTTGTACATGAGTAAGAGGCCGTCACCCTTTAGTAAGATTCGGGAGCGACTCGTCATCCCGCTTACGCTGCTCAGTTCGGTCAGTCCATAACACTCGGCCTCAGGATGTCGTTGGTAGAAGTCCGTGATCGCATCAGGGGCGAAGACGTTATCCCATGGTTCCCAGGAGTTGTCACTCTCAGGGAACCCCTTCCATTTGATAAGGTAATAGAGTTTTTGACCACGGCCCTTTCGGGTTACGTTCACAATCTTCTCTACTTCCCATTCTTCTTCTCCATTAATTAGATCTGGTAGTGGCCACGGGAAGTTTTCTCCATGGAGTTTTGTTACTCGATAGGGGGTGAGAAGGTTTGCGTGAAATACTGGATGGATCTTCCATTGTGGTGGTAGTTGCAGCTTGTAGGTAACTGGTGATAGGACTTGTGTAATTTCGAATGGTCCATGTCGCTTGGGGGTGAGCTTGGCTGCGGGGTGGCTGGTTTTGATCTTAGTGCCTTCTAGCCACACCATTTCTCCTTCTTTGTATGGCACAAACTTGCTTGGTCGGTGGGCTAGTGTTTCTTGTGCTTTCTTCATATTGTCCTGGGCTTGTTGTCTGAGGATTGTTATTTCCTCAAGTCGTTGCTCAACACTTGGGACAGGAGATGGTTTCTTCGTCCATGTGGTACGTGGGATTCTTCCAGTGAGGAGTTCAAATGGTGATACTTTAGTTGTTGCATTAGGCCAGGAGTTGTGGGCAAACTCAGCCATGGGTAACCAATCTGACCAGTCGTCTTGCCTTGTGTTACACCAGAAGCGAAGATATTGTTTCAGCCACTGGTTGGTTCTTTCTGATTGTCCATCTGTTTGTGGGTGGTAGGCCGTGGAGATGTTTTGTTTGATGTCTAATGCTTTACATAAGGCTCTGGCAAAGGTGGATGTAAAGCGGGTGTCTCGGTCGGAAATGACCTTCTTGGGAAGGCCATAGTGGCGATAAATGTGATCTAAGTATAGTTTGGCGACTCCTTCTGCCATTATGGTTTCATTGCATGGGATGAATAGAGCGGCCTTAGAACAGTCATGATCTGTGACTGTAAGGATTGTGTTGAAGCCTTGGGATTTGGGTAACTTGACGATAAAGTCCATGCTGATTGTTTCAAATGGTTCCGTCATTTCTCCATAGATTGGTGATAAGCCTGGTTTCCGTGGGTGTGTTGACTTTGTTTGCTTGGCAAGCTGCGCATCCTCTGACGTATTCCTCAATATCCTTCTTCATGTTTGGCCACCAGTAATCTCGTGTGATTAATGCCAGGGTATTTGAAATTCCTGGGTGTCCTGCGCTTGGGAGGTCATGGTGAAAATGAATTACCCCCCTCTTAAGGTCGTCACCACCGGCAACAACCAAGCGCTCATCTTTCCACCATTTTCCTTGTATGTTTTTAAGATTGTGGGTGTCGCTCCACGCTTCTGCAAGTTTATTGTCCATTTGCTGAGTTATTTGTGTTTCTAGTTCTTCCTGGATACCCTCGGACAGGGCTCAGATAAATAATTTTTCAGGAAGAACTGTTACGTGTTGGTTGTCATTGGAACCATCATCGTAGTCTGGTCTTCGTGATAAGGCATCTGCCCTTGCATTCTTTGATCCGGCGATATGATGGAGTTCAATGTCATATTCCGAGAGTTCTAGAACTTCTCTTGCTACCCGACGGCTAATTTTGTGTGGTTCCTTCCAGTATTGAAGATTGGCGTGGTCTGTATAAACAATAACTTTATGTGGAGATCCTGCAAGGTACGCCTGCCAGTGTTGCAAGGCTCGGACAATGGCTAGCAATTCTTGGTCATAAATATCATAGTTGCATTCTGCAGGTCCAAAAGTTTGAGAGTAGTATGCGACAGGGTGCTTTATCCCTTGTTTGTCCTTTTGATATAGGACTCCTCCATTGGCGAATCGCGATGCATCAACTTCTAATTCAAATTGGGCATCGAGGTTTGGTTGCATAAGGACGGGTTCTTCTCCAAGGTGATTCTTTAGTTCCTCAAAGGCATGCTGACATTCTCTTGTCCAATCCCAGTGGGCTTCCTTTTTAAGGAGGTTGTTAAGTGGCCGTGCAATGGAGGAAAATCTGCGGATGAAGCGTCGATAGAAATTGGCAAATCCCAAAAAGGTGTGGACTTCTTTGGTTGTGGTGGGAACTGGCCATTCCTGTACTCCTTGGACTTTGATTGGGTCCATTCTAACCGTTCCTTCTTCCAATATGACCCCTAGATATTCAATTTGGCGTGTTTCAAATGAGCATTTTTCTGGTTTCAGGTATAGGTCATGTTCTTCAAGTCGATCGAGGACTTGATGGACTTTCTCTCGGTGTTTTTCTAGATCATCTGTGGTTGTGATGAGGATGTCGTCCATATAGATTATGACTTCTCCTGTCAGGAGCATATCCTGGAAGATTTCATTCATCATGGTTTGGAAAGTACTTGGGGAGTTTGTTAGCCCAAAGAACATGACGCGTGGCTCGAATATTCCTTGGTTGATTTTGAAGGCCGCTTTCCATTCATCTCCTTCTTTGATCCGTATGTTGTTATACCCCCATCGAACATCAAATTTGGTGAAAATTGCTGCTCCTCAGACTTTGTCAATGAGTACAGGAATAAGTGGGAGTGGGTAGCGATTTTTGACCGTATACTGATTGATTTGTCGATAGTCCTGTACTGGGCGGAGTTTTCCATCCTTCTTTTTGATAAAGAAAAATGGGGAAGAGTATGGTGATTTTGAGGGACAAATGTATCCTTTTTCTCTATGCTCATTGAGAAATATGGTGAGGGCTTCATCTTCTGTTCTTGTTAGGGGGTATACTTTGCAATCAATGGTGGAGGGGGCATTGGGTGTGAGGTCGATGGTATGGTCCCAGGGTCTTTCAGGGGGGAATCACTGAGCGTCTTCTTCACTGAAAACCTTATGGTGGCGGAGGTATTCTGGTGGGACCATTTCCTCCAGTGATTTTTCTGTGTGGTCTTGTGCTTTTTGTGCCAGTTTCGATGCCATGGTAGTTTTTCTGATATGTTCCGCTTTTGTGAATCGCAGGAAAAGTTCATCTCCTGGTTCCCAGCCACATTCCTGGAGGAAGTTGGTTGTGATTGTTGATATGTTGATGCGTTGTTTAGGTATTTCTTTCCTCTGGAGACCCTGGGTGGTGATGATGATTGGTAAGTGGTTTGCGGCAATGGTTGAATCTCGCCAGTTGCATTGGGGTTCAAAGGCCGCCAGCCATGGGTATCCCAGGATCATTCGTTCTTCCCCTAGGTTTGTGATCAAAAACCTCATAGGTAGTTTGCGTCCACCAGTGTGTACTTCCAGGATGGTGTAGCTGACAAGTTCTCCTGCTTTGTTGAGGGTCCCATCTATATTCCATTTTTTTTTTGGTGTCTGTAGGGGGAGTGTTCCTATCCCCAGTTGTTTCAGGAGTCTAGGATCGATGAAGTTGTCTGTTGCCCCAGAGTCTATAAGGACATCTTGATCGGCCGTTTTCTGTGCAGTTTCCAAGTGTATGGGAACTTTCAAGGATCTATATTGACTATATTGCACACTGGAAATGTTTAAAGCTCTAGCCCAGGCCGCCAGGTTCGAGCCTACGAAAAATCCTTCCTAGAGAAGGCTTTCTCTACAAGCATTGCTCGTACTTCTTCATCTTGAGCCATCATATTTCCCCAGACTTCTTCGGCAAGTTATTCCTTGGTTTTGGAGATTGCTGGGGTTGTGGAGGCTTCTGCTACTCTTGCTGGGTGGTCTGGGCAGTTTCGGGTGATATGGCCTTGTTTCTTGCAGTGGAAGCAGCGTCCTTCTGTTTGGAGCTTCTGTTTCTCTGGTTCTGTGAGTACAGCTCTTCCAGCTGCGGCTCCCCTCTGGGTGCGTCCTATGTCCATTGCATCTGGGTGGCGGGGTTTGACTGCAAAGGCATTCCTCCATTGTCCCTTGTTGAATCCTCCGCGAGTTTCTGGTTTCTTGGAGTTGAAATGGTTTTAGAGGTGGATAAAGTTTTGATGATGCTTTCGGGCAGATGTAGTCCATTCGTTCCAATCAGTTGGATGGTCAAATTGGATGATGTTTTTGACTAAACTTTCTGGGAGTCCTCGAGAGAAGATGTCTAAGGTTCCTTCATCATCTGGGCCATATCCTGCTTTTTTTGCTAGGCTTGTGAAGAGGGCGATGTAGGCATCCAAATCTCCTTTTTCCATCCGGGTGGTTTGGAGTTCTCTTTGAGCTTTCTGTTTTTCAGCTCCATTGGTGAAAGCACCCTTGAATTGATCTTTGATAGTGGTCCAGAAGTATTCTTCTGCTGTGTAACGTCCCGGGTCATAGTAAGTATCTGACCTAAGCCAATAACTCAGGGGACTTGGCAGAACGGACTATTACTGTACGACGATTGGTGATTCACTGTACGATGACTGATGCTATGACGGGATGATAACTGATGCTGTACTATACGATGACTGATGGGTTTGTGATACGCTTACTGATCATACGTGGACGATTACCCAGCCGAAGAGTGGTCTTAGTAGTAGTGGCGGTCTCGCTGACGAAGGCGGACTGCAGCCTAGTACTATATAAGGAAGCTATCGACTGTTGTGGTCGATAGCTTGGATTTCTTGTACACTTCTCATATCGAATCCAGAAAGCTCTCTCTCTCTCTCTCTTCGTCCTTTCGGACCGCGTTAGCAAGAAGACAAGCTCCGCCTTCGTGCGTTGAGACGATACTCTGCCATTGTGCTAGAGTCAGCAGATTGCTAAGTCACCGCGTTCACCTTACGTTGCCTAAGTCAGGCTCACGTGCGACGCGCACGTAACATGCTGGGTCTCGTCCATTGGTTGTTTGCTCTTGGATCCAGTCGTTCTGCTCCATGACCCAGTCATCCACTAGTTCTCCTCTTATCATGGATAGGAAGAGGATGCAGCAAAGGTAGGGGATTGTCATTTGTTCTGCATGAAGGTTCATTGCCTTGTAGAAGTCAAATTCCAGCAGGAATTTCTTGCTTCTGGAGCGGTCTCCGGTGAATTATCTTGGTGGGGTTCCTGTGAGCTTTCCCATTGGGGGAGGGGGGGCTCCTGCTCCTGCTCCTGCTCCTGCTCCTGCTGGGGGAGGTCCTCCAGCGCCTCCGCCTCCACCACCTCCTCCACCACTACCACCTCCACCACCTTTTCCGAAGGTAGGGATGCTTGTTTTGGTAGTGCTAACTGTTGTTGCCATAGCTATTATGGTTCTGGTGTTGTTCGTTGGGGTTTTGGATCCCTGATCTTGTTCTTGTGGGGCTAATGAGGGAACACCTGTCGTAGCTTCCACTGGTGCAACAGAGGACTGGTCTGTGTCCGTATCCTGTGCTTGTTCTTCTGTATCTGAGTCGATGTCGATTCCACTTGGGTTGTTCCTGTACGGTCCTAAACTGTATTCGAGTGGAGCTGGGTTGACCGTAAACCAACCGTTTGTTTTGTCAAATGCTAGTACAGCCCAAAGCCGTACGTCTTCGAGGTATTCAACTGGTATGTATTCATCCTTGTCCCAGATGTAGTATCCTTCTTTGTTTTCGTAGCTTTTGAAAACAGCTGCTCCTTTGACATTATCTGGGAGGTCGTCTTCTGTTCTCCATTCAATGTATCTGGGTTTGAATTTGGTCCTGCTTCTGCTTCCTAGTTTGCTTGTGGAAGCCACGATGGGAGACTTGACTTAATGTAACGCCACAGTGGGGGCGTGCTACACGGCGTGTGTAAGTCTAGTTCTAGGGTTCTTGAGCAAGGGAGGGATAGCCTATAATTGGCAAGGTTTAAGTGGGTAACAAGTATCAAGTGGAGTACACTTGATATGAGAGGGAGGTCCGAGACAAGAAGGCACACAGATCTGAAGTAACCCCAGTGAAGGGAATACTAGCACTGTTGTGGTAAAGAAGTCGAGTCTAAGGATACAAGGTACCTAAGAGTCGAGTTTATATAGATAAAAGTATGTTTGTATGAAGCAAATAGATGACGCCATCCGCAGCAATGCACAGCAGTCCGCAGTAATCACATGGTAGTCTGCAGTAATCACATGGTAGTCTGCAGTAATCACATGGTAGTCCGCAGTAATCACATGGGAGGTAAGTGTGGGAGGAAACATCCAAAAGGAGGAGAACAATAGAAAGGAAGTAGGTCAGATGGTCAAGAATTTTGGTCTAAGAATAGAATGGGGCCAGACCATATACGGATGAGAAAGTAATCATAAGAAGTAAGTCCATTGCTAAATAAAGAAAAAGAAGTGGCCCCATGGCCCCGTTTAAGACTGAAGAAGAATCTTAAGGGTCTCCAGTCTTACGTGTCCCACCGATAAGACAGGTTTTTCTTGTGGGTTAGACAGCAGGTTGTAACACCACCCCAGCTGGTCATCAATGAACAAACAGGACACATACAACAAATAGAACCAGAAGACATGCAAGCCGTCAATTGAGCCATGGGACCAGACATTCCCGACGCACCAAGCAACCAAAGTGACACAGACATGTTTCGCAAGTTCAGAATTGACTGAAACAGAATTCCCTCACCCAACAATAGGCCATTCCCACCACTGGAATGGCAAGGAGGAGGAGGACCACCCAATGGTGGATGGCCACAGGGTGGAGGAGGACCACCCCCGGGAGGACCAGGGGCACCCAACGCACACCAAGGAGGGAATAATGACAAATTTATTGGCAACCCACCACCAACATTCACAGGATCCAGAGCCGAAGCCGAAGCCTTCATCCTTCAGTGGGAAGTATACGCTGGAGTCAACGCCAATCACTCAGCTATGAGGAACAAGTATCAAAAAGCTATGCTATTCCTCACATATATACAGGGAAATGCAGTTAACCAATGGGTTATGTTTGCTAGCCGTTGGCTTGTAAACGAGGTAGCCACAGGCACCAATCAATTCAACAACAGGCTGTGGGAAAACCTGCTCCAAGCCTTTTAAAGACAATTTGGCAACATACTAAGCAAATAATGAGTGCAAGCCCAGCTTGATGCTGGTATACACATGAAGGACGGCAAAATAGATGACTACATTGCCCAATTTGAACAATTAGTTCGACACGCAGGGTACAACATCAATGCCAAACAAATGCTCAAATACTTCACAAAAGGGTTACCATGAGCTCTATACGAAACCATGTACCAACACGACGATCCCTGAAACTATGAAGAATGGAGGGAATCTGCCCTAAAAAGGCAGCAAAAATGGATTCACATGCAGACAGTCCGAGGCAACCTGGATGCCTTCAAACCAGGACAAGCCCACAGTGGAGCACTAGCTAAGTTACTTGCTCCTTTACAGAATGACAACCAAATGGACACATCCGCAGACCGAGTGCGTGGACGATTAGCAGGAGCAGAAAATGTACTCAATAATTATAAATGGGGCAACAACCCACAGTGCCCACCATACCCACCATGTGGAGGATTCCTCCAACGACAACGAGAACTCAGGTGCAACAATAGCCAGATACAGTGTTACAACTGTCAGAAGATGGGCCATTTCAGCTGTGACTGTAGGCAACCTCGATGACACCATGAGGTACAAACACACACCACAGAATCTGTGCCAACTAAAGAAGAAAAGGCAGTGGAATGGTTATGAGGAGTTGCCAGTGAGGAAGAAGATGTGAAGGACCTGGTTCTACAACAGTTAATGGGAAAGGATTTTGGAGACGCCTAAACCCGGTGGCCTGGGTAAGGGCAATACATTGTAACTCTGTGTATATTATGCACTACCATTCTATGCGAGTACCAGTGTCTATCTGCACAAGTTACAACATGGCCGATATCAAAGCATTGGTGGACTCAGGAGCCACTGATAACTTTATACATCCCAACTTTGTCAAACAAATGGGACTAGGACAGCGGGCATTAGATAAGCCCAAAAACATCTATAACATCGACGATACCACTAATAGGGCAGGACAGATCACACACTATCTAACACTAAGTGTGGAAACAGGAGGAACCAAAAAGGAAATGCACTTCCTCATCACTGACATTGGAAAGGAAGATGTGTTACTGGGATATCCATGGCTCGCCACCTACGAACTGAAATTTAGTTGGCAACATGCCACTATAGATGCAAGGGGTATCAGATCATTAGCACCCTGAACTGACATGGGGGGGGTCAGCCTGGATGGCTTAAAACAATTTACTACTTTCATGCTGGGGGTGCGTCCAAGGGGTTCACTGAGGAAAAAACGCTTGTAATAAGACTACTGTACTACTACAATTGAGCTCTTGCAACACCCCATTGCCATCACTACCGCCCTGTTGCTGTGATTGTTGCTGCAGCCTGTGTTGCGGACGTCATGACGGGGGTTGTCATCATCATCCTGGCTTTCACCATTGAGGTTGTGGGTCGTCGCTGTTGTGGTCCATTCATGGTCACTTCAAGATTGTGGTGGTCGGGGTAGTGGTTGTGGTTGGTCACACACAGGTTCGTCAGGGTGGGAATGTGCCAGTGTCGGACTGGTGAGGGAATTGGAGAGAGAGAGGTCAACCACTCAAGTAAGAGAGGACATGTAAGGCTGGCAAGAAAACATGGAATGGAAAAACAAAAAGTGCACACACTGGGAATTGAACCCTGGACCTAACAGCAATTTCAAAGATTTAGCCAATACACCATATCAGCTTATCTGTCTTTACTCAGCAGTGCTATATGACTACCTATTTAAGTACCTTCCTTTTTTGGTGTGTTGACCTGGGCCTCCCCCGATGTCTTTGATCCCATCCCCCATGCTCAACAGCCTTCACACCCCATCTGGGCTCACCAATCCTGTCACCGCACAATTACCGCACTTACCTCACTCACGCTTGATGACCACAATGGCTATGGCATGGGCAACGACAACCGCAAGGATGAGTGGTGTGGCAGCAACACACCACCTCCACGGGGTGACACTAACCACTAGCACAGTGCGATCACAATGGTGGCAGCCACAAAAACGATACTCAACCATGGCAGTGAACACGATGGCAACCACGGCAACCACGGCAGACAATGGCGACACTTGCGCTGACACTGCGACATGAGGATGGATGACGGTGATCTGGAACAGAATATATAGTTCTCTTGTACATACAGTAGTACTCTAATATATATTTTGTCTAGCATGTACTTGGGACTCATGTTGAGAACCCTGCTAAATGTTTTATCTAATATGTTTCTCCAAAACTTCCACATTTGTCATCAAATTTCCTTTTTTGGGGGAAAGGGGGGGGGGGGGGTGTGCATGGAAATCCCTTAAAACGATTTGCTGACCCCATGCAATTTTAACAGAATTAGATACCCCTTGTATGAATGAGAAACAACTCCCTATAGCGTTGCAATTGATTAACCCAAACGACAGAAGCGCAGTCTTGGCGCAACTTCTCACAGAAGAAGAAGAGGACACAAGAGTGTCGCAAATATTCACCACAGAAGCCAAGGAACAAATACTGGAAGACCTGGAAAAACAAGTCTATGGATGACGATCGGCAGTAGAATTTGCTGTTGATGCCAAACAATACACCAAAGAAGTCGCAATACCACAGGAATACCAATGCTTTGCGAAGATATTTAGCGAAGAAGAATCAAAGCGATTTCCACCAAAAAGAAGTTGTGACCATGCAATTGACTTCAAACTAGGAGTACCGGACACCATAGATGTCATGATTCGCTAGCATTGGTCAGTGTAAGCGGGATGACGAGTCGCTCCCGATTCTTACTAAGAGGCTGTCGGTTCTTACTCATGTATAACTGTACGATGACTGATGGTATTAGTGGATGATTACTCAGTACTAGTAGTAGTGGCTGTATCGCTGATGAAGGCATACAGTCAACAAACCAGTTATAAGGGTGCTATCAACTGATGTGGTCGATAGCTTGACTCTCTTGTATCATTCTCAAATCTAGTCGGGTTCTCTCCCTCTAAAGACCTGCCTCGCACGTCGCTCTCTTAGGAAGGCACTTTCAAGTGTCCTTGAACTTAGTCACGCCTGCGCATGCTGACTCGTGTTGATAAGTCATGTTATATTGTCACTGCATATACTGCCTAAGTCAGGCTCGGGTCACAACGACCATAACATTAGAGTCAAGCTCTCCCATACGCCATGGCGACAATCACAACCAAGGACGGTTGGGACTTCCAACCCTTTCAGGTCAACTCTAGGGAAAGAGACGCTCCCACAAGATACGTCATTAACCGAGTCCGTTGGAGGACAATCCCCGATGATAGGAGGAGTGGAGTGCTAGACCATTTCAATACTGGATATTATGCAGAGGCAGCCACTGCCCAATGATTTCATCCTATCATCTTTCACCACGAAAGGTGTTGCTGGGTGGAACTTAGGTGGAACCGAACCCACGAATACTTTGAAGTGGCCAGGCCAGCGGGTGACGACCTCAACTGCAACATCCCATTATCGGAAGCATGACCAGTTGAAGAACAAGGAAGAATTGACGGAGAACCAGTGGAGGAACATCTGGAACCTATATCCCCAGAACTCCAACACCGAACACCCGCAAGATCGGACACCAGCCATATGAGTGAGTGGGCACAGACCCCATCAATAGCAGAAGAACCTGAGAACATCTACGTTCATGAAGAAGAACCTGCGGTAGAAGCCATCATCCAACAAACAGCTACATTACATATCCCTGACCCAATTAGGATGGCTACTCAAACACGCATCGAAGAACCAGCCCCACTAGTTATCGACGAATGAACGGGTCATATTGTAGACATGAACCCAGAAGACCTACAGGCCGCACGGCGGGCCATGGGACCAGACGAACCAGACGAACCCAGGGGATTTGACTTCGATTACAACGAACCACCCCCTCAACCATATGAACAAATCAACAGAGGAATACGAGGGTACCCACACAGACGTCAACCCAACCAAGGAGGCCCTCCACCTGGGGGTGGAGGAGGACCACCACCCATGGGAGGAGGAGGACCACCACCCATGGGAGGAGGAGGACCACCACCCATGGGAGGAGGAGGACCACCTGGCGGACCACCACACATAGGGGGAGGTCAACCACAAGGAGGACATGCAACAGACAAATTCATAGGCAATCCCCCAAGCCCGTTTAACGGAGATCGCTCAAAGGTTGAAGGATTTATCCTTCAATGGGAAGTATATGCTGGGGTAAACGCAAGTCACGCAGCCATGAGGAATAAATATCAAAAAGCTATGTTATTCCTCACCTATGTTCAGGGAGACCTGGTTAACGCCTGGGTCATGTCCGTGAGCCAATGGTTGGTCAGAGAAGTATGAGAGGTGTCAGCCAGTTTGACAACAGGCTGTGGAATAACATCCTACCAGCCTTTCGACGGCAATTTGCCGATGTGCTTAGCAAGGAACGTGCTCAGGCCCAGCTCAATGCTGGGATTTGAATGAAAGAAGGGGAAATCAACAACTACATCGCGGTATTTGAACAACTAGTTTGATATGCTGGATACGATATCAATGCCGAACAAACCCTAAAATATTTCATAAAGGGACTTCCAAGGGCGCTTTATGAAGCACTGTATCAACATGATGACCCCCAGACATACAAAGATTGGAGAGCATCGGCACTCAGAAGGCAACAAAAGTGGATCCACATGCAGACGGTGCACGGTAACCTAGACATGTTCAAAGGGTCCGCTAATAAAAACCAATTGGGAGCATTGGCTAAATTGCTTGCTCCACTATCAAATCCCGACACAATGGACACGTCAGCGGATCGAGTCAGAGGAAGACTCGCAGGAGCAGAAGACGTCCTCAACACACCACGACCTCCCTTTCCGCCGAGAGGGGGGTACCTCCAGAGGCAACGCGGAAATCGTCTGGACTTTAGTCAGGTCCGATGTTACAACTGTGACAAAATGGGGCACATCAGCCGAGACTGTCGCCAACCACGACGAAACAAATGCCAGCAGATACGAAGCACCGAGGAGAAACCAAAAACCGATGAAGATAAAGCCGAAGACTGGCTAAGGGGAGTAGCCAGTGAAGGAGACGATGTGAAGGACCTCATCCTGCAAAAGTTGATGGGGACGGATTTTTCAGATGCCTAAACCTGACGGCCTGGGTGAGGGCACTTTGTTGTAACTCAGGGTACATTATGCGCTACTGATCTATGTGAATTCCAGTTCAACTGCACACATGTTACAAAACGGCCGACGTAAAAGCACTAGTGGACTCAGGAGCCACTGACAATTTTGTGAGTGAATGCTTTCTCCAAAGAATGGGGATAAAAACACAGTTGCTAGATAAGCCGAAGCGAATCTACAACATCGATGATACTGCAAACAAAGCAGGACACATAACTCGTTACGTTATCCTTTGAGTTAGTGTCAAAGGAAATGACAAGGAAATGAGGTTCCTAGTCACCAACATCGGAAAAGAAGATATACTCTTTGGGTATCCCTGGTTAGTGGCCTACGAACCCCAGTTCGACTGGAGGAAAGGGTCAATTAACCAGACACATCTTCCAATCACGATCAAAATGGTCAACGAGGCTGACAGACGAAACTTTCTAGCTCACTTACTGACAAAGTCAAAGGAACATATAGTAGAACAGCTGGAGCAGGAGGAATCACGTGGGTGGAGAATATTAATCCCAGCGGTCGAACACGCCATTGCGGCCAAACCTAAAGACGAAGGAACCGCCATCCTGCCTCCACAATATGAACCATTTCACAAGGTGTTCAATGAGGAAGCATCAACAAGACTCCCAGGAAGGAGACCTTGCGATCACGCAATTACGCTTCAACCTAACGCCCCAACATCGCTAACATGCAGAGTTTACCCCATGACCCGCACTGAAGATGAAGCCTTGGACGCCTTCATCGACGAACATCTCAAGAAGGGTTATATCCGACCCTCACAATCACCATATCCATCATCCTTCTTCTTTATTAAGAAAAAGGATGGGAAGCTATGCCCGGTACAAGACTATTGTGCTATAAATCGGTGGATGGTGCGAAATCAATACCCACTCCCACTGATAGCGGACTTGATGCAGGACCTTGGTGGAGCGGTCATGTTTTCAAAGTTCGACATCAGACAAGGATACAACAACATCAGAATCAAAGAGGGAGATGAGCATAAAGCAGCATTCAAAACAAGACGAGGACTCTTTGAACCCACAGTTATGTATTTCGGACTTTGCAACTCACCAGCAACCTTTCAGGCCTTTATGAACGAAATCTATCAACCGACCATAGCTAAATTCGCGACGGAAGGCACACACATCCGCATTTACATGGACGACATAGCCGTCGCTACCAACAATTGTGGAACTCTACAGCATACAAACAAAGCACATACGGTGGTGGTCGCAGCAGTACTCGCGGTCGCAGCAGCCCACGATCTCTACTTCAGATTGGCCAAATGCGCGTTCCACGTCCCTTCTATTGATTACCTGGGGGTAATCCTTGAAAAGGGGATGACACACATGGATCCTGCGAAGGTCGCGGGTGTCCGCACCTGGCCTGTTACGAACTGGACGGACTGATCAGTGTAAGTGGGATGACGAGTCGCTCCCAAATCTTACTCATACTGTGGCGTGGCTTCTCAAGTATTACTGTACGATTACTGATGATTACTGATAGTATTAGTGGACGATTACCGAGCATTAGTAGTAGTGGCTGTATCGCTGACGAAGGCGTACAGTTCAGAACTGGTTATAAGGTGGCTGTCGACTGATGTGGTCGACAGCTTGACTCTCTTGTATCATCATCAAATCTAGTCGGGCTCTTCACACCCGCCTCTTGTCAGCTCTCTTAGGAAGGCGCTTTCAAGCGACCTTGGAACAAGTCACACCTTCATGTGTTGACACGCACTGCTAAGTCACGTTACATTGCCATCGCGTGTAGGGCCTAAGTCAGGCCACGTTGTGCCGATCATAACATTAGAGTCAAGCTCTCCTCACACACCGTGGCGTCAATCACAACCAAAGACGGTTGGGACTTCCAGCCGTTCCTAGTCAATTCCAGGGAAAGGGACGCCCCTGCAAGATATGTCATCAATCGAGTCCGTTGGAGGACAATTCCAGACGACAGAAGAAGTGGAGCGTTAGAACACTTCAATACCGGATACTACGCCGAAGCAGCCACAGCCCAACGATTTCACCCTATCATCTTTCATCACAGAAGGTGTTGTTGGGTGGAACTCAGGTGGAATCGGACTCAAGAATACTTTGAAGCGGCCAGACCAGCTGGCGACGATCTCAACTGCAACATTCTACTAACCGAAGCACGAGACATCGAAGAACAAGGGAGAATCGACGGAGCACCAGAAGAGGAAACACATTTGGAACCTCTATCCCCAGAGCTCCAGCACAGAACACCAGCAAGGTCGGACACCAGCCACATGAGCGAACAGTCCACACTCCATCAATAGAAAACGAACCAGAAACCGCCTACATTCACGAAGAAGAACCTGCTATTGAGGAAATCATCACTCAAACAGCTAGTTACACATCCCTGACCCAATCAGAATGGCCACTCAAACGCAGATCGAAGAGACAGCTCCGTTAGTCATTGACGAGAGAATGGGCCATGTTGTAAACATGAACCCAGAAGATATACAAGCTGCACGAAGGGCCATGGGCCCAGACGAACCAGACCAGCCGGGAGGATTCGACTTTGATTACAACGAACCACCTCCTCGACCATTCGAGCAACTCAATAGGGTGTACAGACAACCAAATCAAGGAGGCCCTCCACCTGGAGGAGGACCGCCAGGAGGACCACCACCCATAGGTGGAGGAGGACCGCCAGGAGGACCACCACCCATGGGCGAGGAGGACCACCAGGAGGGATACCTCAAGGAGGAGGCAATGCTACAGACAAATTCATAGGAAACCCTCCAAGCTTGTTTAGTGGGGACAGGTCAAAAGTTGAAGGATTCATCCTTCAATGGGAAATCTATGCCGGGGTCAATGCAAGCCACTCAGCAATGAGGAATAAATATCAAAAAGCTATGTTATTCCTCACCTACTGCAAGGAGATCTGGTTAACGCCTGGGTCATGTCCACCAACCAATGGTTGGTAAGAGAAGTATCCAGAGGTGTCAGCCAGTTCGACAACAGGCTGTGGAATAATATTCTACAAGCCTTTCGACGACAGTTTGCCGACGTGCTCAGCAAGGAATGAGCCCAGGCTCAACTAGACGCCGGAATCAGGATGAAGGAAGGAAAAATCGACGACTATATTGTGTTGTTCGAACAACTCGTTCGCTACGCAGGATACGACATCAACGCCAAGCAAACCCTAAAGTATTTCATAAAGGGATTGCCCAGGACACTCTACGAAGCAATGTACCAACATGACGACCCCAGAACTTATGAAGATTGGAGAGCATCGGCTCTCAAAAGGCAACAAAAGTGGATCCATATGCAGACGGTGGCGGGAACTTAGACATGTTCAAAGGATCCACTAACAGAAATCAATCGGGAGCACTGGCAAAACTGCTCGCCCCACTACCACATCCCGACGCAATGGATACATCAGCCGATCGAGTTAGAGGAAGACTCGCAGGAGCAGAGGATGTTATCAATAACCCACGACCTCCCTTCCACCAAGGGGAGGATACCTTCAAAGGCAGCGAGGAAACCGACCTGACTTAGTCAGGTCCGCTGCTATAACTGCGACAAGATGGGGCACATCAGTCGAGACTGTCGCCAACCACGACGAAATAAACACAACAAATCAGAAGCACCGAAGAGAAGCCAAAGACCATGAAGACAAAGCCGAAGACTGGCTGAGAGGAGTAGCCAGCGAAGGAGATGACTAAAAGACCTCATCTTACAAAAGTTGATGGGGACGGATTTTTCAGACGCCTAAACCCGACGGCCTGGGTGAGGGCACTTCGTTGTAACTCAGTGTATATTATGCGCTACCGTTCTATGCGAATTCCAGTTCAACTACACACGCGTTACAACATGGCGAAGTAAAAGCACTAGTGGACTCAGGAGCCACTGATAACTTTGTGAGCGAAAGCTTTCTCCAGCGAATGGGGATAAAAACACGACTACTAGACACGCCCAAGCGAATCTACAATATCGACAATACAGCAAACAAAGCTGGGCACATAACTCAATACGTTATTCTTCAAGTCAATGTCAACGGAAATAACAAGGAAATGAGGTTCCTGGTCACTAACATAGGAAAAGAAGACATACTGTTCGGGTATCCGTGGCTGGCAGCCTACGAACCGCAGTTCGACTGGAAAAGGGGAACAATCAATCGGGCACACCTGCCAGTCACCATCAAAACAGTCAACGTGACTGACAGAAGAAACGTTCTGGCCCATCTACTGACAAAATCCAAAGAACACATGTGGAACAACTAAAGCAGGAAGAGACGTGAGGACGAAGAGTGATGGTCCCGCGGTCGAACACGCTATTGCGGCCAAAACCAAAAACGAGGAAACCGCCGTACTACCTCCTCAATACAAGTCATTCCGCAAAGTGTTTGATGAAGAAGCATTGACAAGGCTGCCTGAAAGACGACCTTGCGATCACGCAATCACGCTCCAACCTAACGCCCCAACTTCGATCACATGTCGACTTTATCCTATGACCCGGATGGAAGATGAAGCCCTGGACGCCTTCATCAACGAACACCTCAAAAAAGGGTATATCCGACCCTCGCAATCACCTTACGCATCATCCTTCTTCTTTATTAAAAAGAAGGATGGGAAACTTCGTCCGGTTCAAGACTATCGCGCTATAAATCGATGGACGGTGCGAAACCAGTACCCGCTTCCATTAATAACAGATTTAATGCGCGATCTTGGAGGAGCGGTCGTATTTTCAAAGTTCGATGTCAGACAGGGATATAACAACATCCGAATCAAGGAAGGAGACGAGCACAAGGCAGTGTTCAAAACAAGACGAGGCCTTTTCGAACCCACGGTCATGTATTTCGGTCTTTGCAACTCACCCACTACCTTCCAAGCCTTTATGAACGAGATATACCAACCGGTCATTGCCAAATTCGCAATGGAAGGCACACATATACGCATCTATATGGACGACATTGCTGTCGCCACCAACAATTGTGGCACCTTCCAACGCACAAATGAGGCGCACATGGCCGCTATATCAGCCATTCTTGCAGTCGCCGCCGCCCATGACCTTTACTTTAAATTATTGAAATGCGCGTTTCATGTGCCATCAATTGATTACCTGGGGGTAATCCTTGAAAAGGGGATGACGCGCATGGACCCCACGAAGATTATGGGGTTCGCACATGGCCAACACCAACAAAGGTCAAAGATGTACGCAGCTTTTTAGGCTTTTGCAATTTTTACCGTCCCTTTATTCGAGGATTTGCCAACATCGCTAAACCAATGAACAAGCTAACGAGGAAAGATGTCGAATGGCACTGGGGATCAACCCAACAAAAGGCCTTCGAGACGCTCAAACACCGCATTACAAGTAACCCAATCCTCGTTCACCCCAACCCGAAAGAACAATACGACCTTGAAGTAGATGCATCAGGATTCGCGGTCGGAGCTGTCCTGATGCAGAAGGGATCCGATGGCAAGAAACATCCAGTTGCATTTTATTCGGCCACACTCAATGAAGCCGAACGAAACTATGACATATACAATCTGGAACTACTAGCCATCGTAAAGGCATTACAAAACTGGAGATACCTACTAGTAGGATCACCACACAAGGTCAGAGTATTTTCGGACCATATGAATCTACAATACTGGCGAGACCCACAGAAGATCAGTCGAAGAGTTGCTCGAGAAGTCCTAGAACTGGAGGAATATGATATTGAAATACACCACCTCAAGGGACGAGCCAACGGCAGAGCAGACGCGTTGTCCAGAAGACCAGACTACGACACTGGAGAAAAGGACAACGATCGAGTCACCGTACTGCCGAATGAAATATTCATACGAACGATCACGGGAATTACAGGGGCACCCATCAAACAAGAAGAAACACGAATCAAAGCGTGGATTAGCCCGCATGAGCTCAAGAAGATAGATGGCGTATGGTTCAAGAACGGATGAGTGGTAGTCACTGCCAAGAAACGCGAAGAGCTGAGAGAGATCATAAAGCAGTGCCACGATGCGATAACGGCAGGACATCCAGGGATAGCGAAGACACACGAGCTGTTGGCTGACACTACTGGTGGCCTAACATGAAAGCTGATATTGTCGACTACGTTCAAGGATGCTCAGAATGCCAATGACACAAGGTCAACACTCGACCCACCAAGGCACCACTCGAACCCATCTACCCACGAATGGAGGCTACCCCATTCGAAGTCATCACGGTGGACTTCATAACTAAGTTACCCCAATCGGATGGATACGATTCAATTCTAACAATCACAGATCACGACTGTTCTAAGGCGTCGATATTTCTACCATGCCGAGAGTCAATATCAGGAGAAGAAACGGCGATACTCTATGCCCAAAAGGTACTTCCGCAGTTTGGGCTCCCAAGCAAGATAATCAGCGACCGAGACCCTCGTTTCGCGGCAAAGTTCATGCGAGAACTATGCCAAACCCTCCAAATACAACAAAACATATGACCGCCTACCATCCAAGGACGGATGGGCAATCCGAACGTACCAATCAGTGGTTAGAACAATACCTCCGATTGTGGGCAAACGAAAGACAAGATAACTGGGCGGCCCAACTACCGCTAGCAGAATTCGCTCACAACAACATGATAAGCAGCACCACGAAACAAACCCCGTTCTTCACACTAATGGGGTATCACCCGAGAGATAAGTGGACGCCGGGAACAATCAGCTTACCCAGCGTATCCAACAGATTGGAACAGATAGCAGAAGCCTGACGGAGCGGCAGGAGAACATGATAAAGGCCCAGAAGTCGTGGACCAAACACAAGGACATGCCTAAGTATGTCATAGGGAGCCAAGTATGGCTAGATGGGCGGAATCTATGAACCCATCAGCCCACCACCAAACTTGCGCCCAGAAGACAAGGACCGTTCAAGATTGTCCAGGTGATGTCCCCTGTGAATTATCGGCTCAAGTTACCTCCACAATGGAAGATACATGACGTGTTTCACACAGATTTGCTTATGCCTTACAAAGAAACACGCATGCACGGCGTAAACTATTTACGCCCACCTCCTGAACTAGTAGAAGGCGTGGAAGAATACGAGGTCAAGAAAGTGATAGGCTCTCGAAGACACGGTCGAGGGCATAAACTCCAGTACCTCATCAAATGGAAGGGTTACGCAGACTCGGAAAACCAGTGGGTCCCGTGGGACGACGTCCATGCAGAAGCAGAGATAAGGAAGTTCGCACGATCAAATCCGAAGGCTGAGACTCACATAAAAGCAGCCCTAACAGGATCGTCCATACCATCAACCTCCTCATCCCTTCACACAATGACCAATGTCCCTCTCTCCATTGTCCAACTTGACGAGATCACCATCCCCGAGATCAACACTCTCGACACCTACGACGGAAACAACAACATCGACGACCCATTCTGCTCAGCCGTCGAGCATGTCAGAGCCGTTGCTGAGCAAGACCAAGCCGCCCGAGACCTGGCCGAGGCTCGCAGGTGATTCCCCACTCCCGCAAGCGGCAGAGTGGAGGAAGATGAGGAAGGATTACGACCTCTTGAAGGAGGTAATGGCGGCATGGAGGGCGGATCAAATAGTGAAGATGACGGCAGCGGAGAGGAGGATGAGGATATGGCTACTAACAAGGGAAGTATCTGTCGATCCATCACCACCATTAACCCCTCAATCGCCTCACTCACCACTACGGCAGTCAACCCCTCCGTCACCTCGCTCGCCACCACTGCCGTCAGCGACGATAGCGAAGAAGAAGAAGACGACAGCGATGAGTCATATCACGCTGCTCGAGTCGTCTGCATCCAGTGCGACCAACCCCCCAATTACTGCCACTGTGCTCCCCTGCCTATACCTCACCAAGTCCGCATCATTGCCGAAGAAGCCGACGATGATGCGCACCGACCACCGCCGGTTGCTGTTGTCTACGGACCAACAGCAGAGCAGGGATATGGAGCGTGCGGTCTACCCCCCTATACGGCAGAAAGCGACCCATCGCCCTTCGCTACGTGCCGAACAAATGCGACGTGGCTCCCTCTCCGTGCCATATCGCCTACTCCCGGAGGGTTCATCCTCAACAATGGGATGAACTGGGTCCCGATGGTCATCGAGCACGAAGGGCGACGCATCCCAGCCAAGTACGTACGAGTCCGCATGCTAGACAACCCCGAGGTGTTCGGGACGATGGGGAAGTATTCCCCCATCTACTGAGCGGACATCCACGCCGAACCATGCCGAGACATGGGCCCTGCAGCTGAGTACACTCGCGAAGAGCTTGGTTACTTCCGCGCTGACTTCCGTGGAAAGCGACAGGTAGACGAAGCCCTCGCAAGGCTGGGAGACATCTCCCTTCAAGCCGAAGTGAGGTGCTACCACGCATCCATGGAGGTCGTGGCCAAGCTCGAGCAAGCCATCAAGAAGCTGGAGGACGATATTTTCGTCCACATCAACAGGGCGATGCACTCATCAAGGAGGTTAGGTCGTGCACACGCGCTCAGGAGGGTACAGGACGAACACGAGACAGATGTAGGACTCACCACAGTGACTAACTGGGTGGTGGAGCATGGGCGCTCCCCCTTGTAAAGGGGGTGATGTTACGAACTGGATGGACTGATCAGTGTAAGTGGGATGACGAGTTGCTCCCGAATCTTACTCATACTGTGGCGTGGCTTCTCAAGTATTACTGTACGATTACTGATGATTACTGATAGTATTAGTGGACGATTACCGAGCATTAGTAGTAGTGGCTGTATCGCTGACGAAGGCGTACAGTTCAGAACTGGTTATAAGGTGGCTGTCGACTGATGTGGTCGACAGCTTGACTCTCTTGTATCATCATCAAATCTAGTCGGGCTCTTCACACCCGCCTCTTGTCAGCTCTCTTAGGAAGGCGCTTTCAAGCGACCTTGGCACAAGTCACACCTTCATGTGTTGACACGCACTGCTAAGTCACATTACATTGCCATCGCGTGTAGGGCCTAAGTCAGGCCACATTGTGCCGATCATAACATGGCCCACACCGACAAAAGTCAAAGACGTGCACAGCTTTCTAGGCTTTTGCAATTTTTACCGCCCCTTTATTTGAGGATTCGCCAACATCACCAAACCAATGAACAAGCTAACAAGGAAAGACATCAAATGGCATTGGGGCCCAACCCAACAACGTGCCTTCGAGACACTCAAGAACCGCATCACAAGCAATCTGGTCCTCGCTCACCCAAATCCGAAGGTACAATATGACCTCGAAGTAGATGCATCAGGATTTGCGGTCGGAGCAGTCCTCACGCAGAAAGGATCCGATGGCAAGAAACACCTAGTAGCATTTTATTCAGCCACCCTCAATGAGGCCGAACGAAATTATGACATATACAATCTGGAGTTACTAGCCATCGTAAAAGCGCTACGGAATTGGAGATACCTACTGGTGGGGTCGCCACACAAGGTCAGAGTATTCTCGAACCACATGAACCTGCAATACTGGCAAGACCCACAGAAGATTAGCCAAAGAGTAGCCCGAGAAGTACTAGAACTGGAAGAATACAATATCGAGATACACCACTTCAAGGGACGAGCCAACGGTAGGGCAGACGCGCTGTCCAGAGACCAGACTACGACACTGGAGAAAAGGACAACGATTGAGTCACCATCCTACCGAACGAAATATTCATACAAACGATCGTGGGAATCACACCGATACCCATCAAACAGGATGAAACACGGATCAGGACGTGGATTAGTCCTCATGAACTCAAGAAAATAGACAGGGTATGGTTCAAGAATGGAAGAGTGGTAGTCACCACCAAGAAACACGAAGAACTAAGGGGAGTCATAAAACAATACCACGACGTGTTAACAGCAGGACATCCAGGGATAGCAAAAACACAAGAGCTACTAGCTTGACACTACTGGTGGCCTAAAATGAAGACAGACGTCATCGACTACGTTCAAGGGTGTGCGGAGTGTCAACGACACAAAGTCAACACTCGACCCACCAAAGCACCATTCGAACCTATCTATCCACGAATAGAAGCTATGCCATTCGAAGTCATCACGGTGGATTTCATAACTAAGTTACCCCAGTCAGACGGATATGACTCGATCCTGACAATTACAGATCATGATTGTTCCAAGGCGTCAATATTCTTACCTTGCCAAGAATCAATGTCAGGAGAAGAAACTGCGATGTTATATGCTCAAAAGGTACTCCCGCGGTTTGGACTTCCCAGCAAGATAATCAGCAACCGAGACCCCCGCTTTGTGGAAAAGTTCATGCGAGAACTATGCCAAGTCCTTCAAATACAACAAAACATATCAACCACTTACCATCCAAGGACGGACGGGCAATCAGAACACACCAATCAGTGGTTGGAACAATATCTCCAACTGTGGGCAAATGAGAAACAAGATAACTGGGCAGCACAACTACCTCTGGCAGAATTCGCTCATAACAATACAATAAGCAGCACCACTAGGCAAACCCCGTTTTTCACGCTAATGGGGTATCATCCAAGAGATAAATGGGCGCCAGGTACAATGTCACGATCTGACATCGTCTCGCCTTTGGACAACGTCAAGACGCGCCGTTGCATGCATGAACACTGGAAAGACTGCCAGGATTACCCAGAAGCACACAAATGGGTAGGCAAAGATCCAGAGTACGACGAAGAAGAGCAGGTACGCGCTCTAGTGTGGAGTCAAGGAACAGATGAAGAAGACTACATTGGAGAAGGAGAAGCGCTGAGGATTGCCCAACTTGTGAGTGGAATGCTAGTTCATGCAGAACCCTCCAGTGCTGGCACCTCTACTACAGGACATATGAAGACCATGTGATTATGTCACGTGATAGTCCCGGGTCATGGCATGTATCTGACCTAATCTATAAGTCATGGGACTCGTTGGATGGAAGGTTATGGAAGACCATGGTAGGCATGAGGTCGGAGGCGGTATTCCCGGTAGCCGAAGGTCTGGACAATTCCCAGTATGGGTCGATTCTGATGGAAGGTATTCTGATGCGCTGGTATTGCGCCGAGACATTTGTTATCTTGTTATCTTGTGTTCTGATGTCATTTGTGAGTCATATGGTTGTCTTTATCTCTGACTCATGTGAGGCCGTATGCCTCATGTACTGTATGTTTCATGATAAGCCCCTGTGGCTTGATGGACAATTCTCATTGGCAGATTAGGTCATGAGTCGTGTTTACTATAGTTCGAGCTCAGTTAGAATACTGTCTTGGAGTACTATAAGTAGTTGGCAGGTTTCGCCATTAGTCGATAGCTTAGTTGTTTTGGACATCCACCTGTATTCCTCTCAGGTATAGCCAAACATTCTTATAGCAGAGTCATTGGTCATTGTGACTATTCTTCTATCATTGTTCACTTGTGTCAAGAGTTATCTTCAAGTGACGCCGCATAAGGGGACCATCTGTGGTTATTCGCCCTTCTCGAGTATTTCCTAAAGTTGCAAGCCGTGCGCTTGGCTTAGAGGTGATTGAAGGAAAGCCTTTGGGTTCAAGTCGAACCAGCGATTAGTGGAATCGTTACATACAATCAGCTTGCCCAGCGTATCAAACAGACTAGAACAATTAGCAGACGCCCGTCGGAGTGTGCAGGAGAACATGATAAAGGCCCAGAAGTCATGGGTCAAACACAAAGACACGCCTAGATACACCATAGGAGACCAAGTATGGCTAGATGGGTGCAACCTGCGAACCAATCAACCTGCCACCAAGCTGGCACCCAGGAGACAGGGGCCGTTTGAGGTTGTACAGGTGATGTCCCCTGTGAATTATTGGCTCAAACTACCTCCGCAATGGAAGATACATGACGTGTTTCACACAGATCTACTCACGCCTTACAAAGAAACGTGCATGCACGGCGTAAACTACTTACGCCCACCACCCGAACTAGTCGAAGGTGTGGAAGAATATGAAGTCGAAAAGGTGATAGACTCCAGGAGGCACGGCCGAGGACGTAAACTCCAGTACCTCATCAAATGGAAAGGTTATGCAGACTCAGAAAACCAGTGGGTCCCGTGGAATGACATCCACGCAGAGGAAGAGATAAGGAAGTTCGCATGATTAAATCCGAGGGCTGAGACTCACATAAAAGCAGCCTTGACAGGACCGTCTACACCATCAACTTCCTTACCTCCTCACACAATGACCAATGTCCCTCTCTCCATTGTCAACATCGATGAGATCACCTACATCAACACCCTCACCACCTACGACACCACCAACAATGTGGACGACCCCTTCTGCTCATCAGTCAAGCACGTCCGAGCAGTTGCTGAATGAGACCGCACAGAACGAGAGCAACACAAACGAGACCTGGCCGAGGCTCGCAGGAGATTCCCCACTCCCGCAAGCGGCTGAGTGGAGGAGGATGAGGGGGGAGTACGGCCTCTTGAAGGAGGTGATGTCAGCATGGAGGACGGATCAGGTAGTGAAGATGATGGCAGCAGAGAGACGGATGAGGATATGGCTGTTAATGAGGCAAGTATCGTCCAGTCCTCTGCCACCTCCCTCGCAACCACCACTGTCAACGACAACAGTGAAGACAAAGACGACGACAGTGAAGACAAAGATGACGACAGTGATGAATCATACCATGCAGCATGGGTTGTCTGCATCCAGTGCGACAACCCCCCCAACTACTGCCACTGTGCTCCCGTCCCTATACCTTTCCAAGTTCGCACCCTTACCGGCGAAACCCACGATGAGGCGAGCCGACCACCGCCATTTGCTGTTATCTACGGATCAATGGCGGAACAGGGATACGAAGCGCGTGGTCTCCCCCCCTATAGGGAGGAATGTGACCCATCGCCCATCACTACGCGCCGAACGCATGCGGCGAGGCGCCCTCTCCGTTCCATATCGCCTGCCCCAGGTGGATTCATCCTCAACAACAGGATGAATTGGGTCCTGATGACCATTGAACATGAAGGGCGTCGAATCCCCACAAAATATGTACAGGTTCGCATGCTTGATAACCCCGAGGTGTTTGGGACAATGGGGAGACATTCGCCCATCTACTGAGCAGACATCCATGCTGAGCCGTGCCGAGACATGGGCCCTGCAGCCGAGTACACGCGAGAAGAACTACAGTATTTCCGAGCTAACTTCTGTGGAAAGCGACAGGTAGATGAAGCCCTCGCTAGGTTAGGGGACATTTCCCTCCAAGCTGAGGTGAAACACTACCATGCATCCACGGAGGTAATCACCAAGCTCGAGGCAGGAATCAAGAAGTTGGAGGACGATATCTATGTCCACATCGACAGGGCCATGCATTCGGCAAAGAGACTAGGGCGCGCGCATGCCCTCAGGAGGGTATGGGATGAGCATGAGACGGATGTGGGCCTTACTACAGTAATGAGCTGTGTCACGATCTGACATCATCTCGCCTTCGGACAACATCAAGACGCGCCATTGCATGCATGAACACTGGAAAGACTGCCAAGATTACCCAGAAGCACACAAATGGGTAGGCAAAGATCCAGAGTACGACGAAGAAGAGCAGGTACGCGCTCTAGTGTGGAGTCAAGGAACAGACGAAGAAGACTACATTGGAGAAGGAGAAGCGTTGAGGATTGCCCAACTTGTGAGTGGAATGCTAGTTCATGCAGAACCCTCCAGTGCTGGCACCTCTACTACAGGACGTATGAAGACCACGTGATTATGTCACGTGATAGTCCCGGGTCATGGCATGTATCTGACCTAAGCGATAAGTCATTGGACTTCAAAGATGGAATAGCTTTGTATAATGTGACCATGGTAGGCATGAGGTCGGAGGCGGTATTCCCGATAGCCGAAGGTCTGGACAATTCCCAGTATGGGTCGATTCTGATGGAAGGTATTCTGATGCGCTGATATTGCGCCGAGACATTTGTTATCTTGTTATCTTGTGTTCTGATATCATTTGTGAGTCATATGGTTGTCTTTATCTCTGACTCATGTGAGGCCGTATGCCTCATGTACTGTATGTTTCATGATAAGCCCCTGTGGCTTGATGGACAATTCTCATTGGCAGATTAGGTCGTGAGTCGTGTTTTACTATAGTTCGAGCTCAGTTAGAATACTGTCTTGGAGTACTATAAGTAGTTGGCAGGTTTCGCCAGTAGTCAATAGCTTAGTTGTTTTGGACATCCACCTGTATTCCTCTCAGGCATAGCCAAACATTCTTATAGCAGAGTCATTGGTCATTGTGACTACTCTTCTATCATTGTTCACTTGTGTCAAGAGTTATCTTCAAGTGACGCCGTATAAGGGGACCATCTGTGGTTATTCGCCCTTCTCGAGTATTTCCTAAGTTGCAAGCCATGCGCTTGGCTTAGAGGTGATTCAAGGAAAGCCTTCGGGTTCAAGTCGAACCAGTGATTTGTGGAATCGTGACAAGCTGGGTGGTGGAGTGTGGGCGCTCACCCTTGTAAAGGGGGTGATGTCATGATTTGCTAGCATTGGTCAGTGTAAGCGGGATGACGAGTCGCTCCCGATTCTTACTAAGAGGCTGTCGGTTCTTACTCATGTATAACTGTACGATGACTGATGGTATTAGTGGATGATTACTCAGTACTAGTAGTAGTGGCTGTATCGCTGATGAAGGCATACAGTCAACAAACCAGTTATAAGGGTGCTATCAACTGATGTGGTCGATAGCTTGACTCTCTTGTATCATTCTCAAATCTAGTCGGGTTCTCTCCCTCTAAAGACCTGCCTCGCACGTCGCTCTCTTAGGAAGGCACTTTCAAGTGTCCTTGAACTTAGTCACGCCTGCGCGCGCTGACTCGTGTTGATAAGTCACATTATAATGTCACTGCATATACTGCCTAAGTCAGGCTCAGGTCACAATGACCATGACAATAGACTGTAAAGTCTACCCCATGACAAGAACAGAAGATGTCACGTTGGACGACTTCATCAATGAACAAATAGAGAAGGGATACAGTCATCCATCAAAATCTCTGTACGCATCATCCTTCTACTTCATCAAAAAGAAGGATGGGAAGCTACGCCCTGTACAGGATTACAGGAAAATCAACGAATGGACAATATGAAACCAATATCCACTCCCCCTCATTGATGATCTCATCAGAGATCTTGGAGGAGCCCAGATATTCAGCAAATTGGACATACAACAAGGGTACAATAACATACGGATTAAAGAGGGCAATGAACACAAGGCCGCATTCAAAACACACTGCGGTCTCTTCGAACCCACCGTAATGTACTTCGGGCTATGTAACTCACCAGCCACATTCCAGAGCTTCATGAACAAGATCTACCGACCTATTATCGCAAGGCATGAAGCTAACAGAACCATGATTAGGGTCTACGTGGACGATATCGCCATCGCAACAAAACAACCACCCAATTCACTTCAAGCACACCAAGAAGCAGTCTGTGACATACTGGCAGTCGCACAAAAACACAACCTATATTTCAAACCTGAAAAATGTGTCTTCAATGCCTCCAGTATTGATTACCTGGGGGTAATCCTTGAAGAGGGGGTAACACATATGGACCCTGTCAAAATTTCGGGTGTTCAAGATTGGCCATCTCCCACATCAGTAAAGGACGTACGATCATTTCTTGGTTTCTGCAATTTTTATTGGCAGTTCATTAGAGGCTTCGCCGCCATTGCCAAACCTCTAAACAAATTAACATGCAAAGATGAACCCTGGCAATGGGGGACAAGGCAGCAAACAGTGTTTGATACGCTCAAACAAAGAGTCACCAAGGAACCCATCCTTGCACATGCAGACCAAACCCAACAGTTTGATCTAGAGGTAGACGTGTCAGGATTTGCAGTCGGAGCGGTACTACTACAGAAGAAATCAGACGGAAAACAACACCCTGTAGGGTATTATTCGGCAACACTCAACACCGCTGAGCGGAACTATGATATTTACAACCTCGAACTATTGGCCATAGTGAAGGTGCTACGAAATTGGAGACACTTACTAGCTGGATCTCTACACAAAGTACGCATATTCTCTGACCATCTCAACCTCTGATACTGGCAAGATCCCCAGAAAATCAGTAGGAGGATCGCTAGAGAAGTTTTGGAACTAGCGGAGTACAACTTCGAGATACACCACGTCAAAGGAACTGCCAATGGACGAGCAGACACTCTATCACAACATCCTGACTACGACCGGGGAGAAAAAGACAATGAAGATGTCACAGTCTTGCCAAATAAGCTGTTCGTACGAACCGCAAACACAACAAACTATCAGCAAGATGAAGAGAGAATACGCAAGTGGGTAGACCCACACAGACTAATCAAAATCGATGGAGCTTGGTGGTACCAAGGAGAGAGACTAGTGATAACGGAGTGGAAAGAGACATTAGAGAAGTAATCTCCAGCCATCACGACCCCCCTGTAACGTCCCGGGTCATAGTAAGTATCTGACCTAAGCCGATAACTCAGGGGACTTGGCAGAACGGACTATTACTGTACGACGATTGGTGATTCACTGTGCGCTGACTGATGCTATGACGGGATGATGACTGATACTGTACTATACGATGACTGACGGGTTTGTGATACGCTTACTGATCATACGTGGACGATTACCCAGCCGAAGAGTGGTCTTAGTAGTAGTGGCGGTCTCGCTGACGAAGGCGGACTGCAGCCTAGTACTATATAAGGAAGCTATCGACTGTTGTGGTCGATAGCTTGGATTTCTTGTACACTTCTCATATCGAATCCAGGAAGCTCTCTCTCTCTCTCTCTCTCTCTCTCTTCGTCCTTTCGGACCACGTTAGCAGGAAGACAAACTCCGCCTTCGTGCGTTGAGGCGATACTCTGCCATTGTGCTAGAGTCAGCAGATTGCTAAGTCACCGCGTTCACCTTACGTTGCCTAAGTCAGGCTCATGTGCGACGCGCACGTAACACCCCCGTTCATGGCCATCCAGGAATCACGCGCACAATACAACAGGTGGAATGGCGTTACTGGTGGCCTACACTGAGAAGGGATGTCACTGACTACGTACACGGATGTGTGGAATGCCAATGACACAAGGTCAACACACAAGTGACGAAGGCTCCACTACAGCCAATATTCCCAAAACCAGAGGCCAAACCATTTGAAGTTGTATCATTGGACTTCATCACAAAACTCCCACTGTCGTAAGGATTTGACTCAATACTAATGATCACTGACCACGATTGTTCAAAAGCATCTGTCTTCATCCCATGCAAGGAAGAAATTTTGGGTGAAGAAACTGCAGCACTATATGCCAAAAACGTAGTCGCACGATTCGGACTACCATCAAAGATCATTAGTGATCGAGATCCTCGATTCACATCAAAATTCACCCAAGAAATGTGTCATATCCTAGGAATAAAACAAAACATATCTACCGCGTACCATCCATAAACGGATGGACAGTCTGAACGAACTAACCAATGGCTGGAGCAATACCTCAGATTTTGGGTCAACGAGAGGCAAGACGATTGGGAACAGCATCTCGCAATCGCTGAATTTGTCCATAACAACTGGACCAATGAATCCACATGCGAGTCCCCCTTTTATATGCTGATGGGATATCACCTGTGCACTAACTGGACAGATACACTATCCCCAATCCCACAAGTCACAACAAGGATGGAACAATTAAAAGCAACATGGCGCAAAGCGCAAGAACTCATGATAAAGGCACAAGAGTCATGGGTTAGGAACAAGAACACCCCCAAATACCAAATAGGAGACCAAGTCTGGCTCGAGGGACGCCACCTACGTATGCATCAACCAACTGCGAAATGTGTGCCCAGAAGGCATGGACCCTTTAGAGTCATCGAGGTGATGTCCCCTGTCAATTACTGCCTCAAACTTCCCACACAGTGGAGCATCCATGATGTGTTTCACATGGACCTCCTAACACCTTACAAAGAAACGCTGATTCATGGTGCAAACTATCAGCGCCCACCCCCAGATTTGGTCGGAGGGATGGAAGAATATGAGGTCAAAAAGGTAGTAGAATCCAGAAGAAGGGGACAAGGGTGCAAACTGCAATACCTCATCAAATGGAAGGGTTATCCAGACTCTGACAACAAATGGGTGAACTGGGACGACGCCCACGCAGATGAGGAAGTTCGGAAGTTAAAAAAATTACATCCCGACAGGGATGTACACATAAAGGCGAGCAAAACTAACACTATAACCTCAGTTCCAATTCCCATGACTTCTCCTCCTCCCTACCATGTCGTCAACTTCGATACCCTCGAGCGCATCACTACCTACGACAACTGCAACAATGTCGACGACCCATTCTGCTCTGCTCTTGAACACGTCAGAACAACTGCTGAGCAAGACTGAGACCAAGCTGAGTGGGACCTGGCTGAAGCTAGCTGGCGATTCCCCATACCCACAGGGGGACGAGTGGAGGACAATATGAGTGGACAACCAATTACACATCAAGGTGATGAAAGCATGGAAGGAAGATCAAGTGAGCGAAGCAAGGGGGGCAAAGGAGAAGAGAGACCAGAGGAGATTTCAGTTGAGGCGGCGAGTATTCTATTAACCACCTCGACTGCCATTGACGCTGACGCCACAAGCATCCATTCCACAACGTCCACTGCCATTGAGGTGTACACCGACTCCGACAGGGAGTCATACTACAACCCTACAGTGGCACATAATGCTCAGCCATGAATTCCATAATTCATGGGTCAGCCGACGGTAATATTCTCTCATCACTCATGGACCAACCGACGTCAGCCGACGGATGATATTCTGCTGCAATTCATGGGCCACCCAACGTCAGGTCAGAACATTTCTTTGAACTGCATTTTGGCCGTAATAGAACTTGTATGCACATTTAAAGGAACCCAAAGTTGCATGACATGTGCTGAATGCTCTGGACATCGCTCCTCTAAATCACTGTTGCACCAGGGAAAGGCTGTTGATTAACAATAATAATTGTTTGCATAGTAATATAAATATTAGTAGTGTACTATAAATGTGACGTGCATTCAGACATTCATCCATGACATCATTTTCGGGTGCACATGAGAAATACTCTCAGAGATTCCCCGACAACTTGCCCTGAACGACTACCCAGGCTTTCATCAAGTCATCACATTTGTGTGTATCTAAGACACGTCCAGCAGGCATCCTGGTGACTTCGACCCAAGTTTCCGTTCAGGTATTTTCACAAGCAACAGCTTTTGGGTGTATATCAGAATCGGTCCAGGCAGCCACCCAATGGGTTAGACACAAACACCCAGTCCAGCATCTGTCCAGAACCAATCATTTTTGAATAAATGTGAGACACATTTGGTTATTAATGTGATGGCGCTAGTACAATTGTTCTCAGGTGTATGTGAGAAATGGTCTGATCAGTCACCCCATGACTGTGATCCTACAATGCATCCGGACATTTGGCCGAAACAATCATTTTGGGGCAACTGTGGGAAACATTCAGGTGCATGTCTCAATGCCGTTTCCCTGAGTATCCATCTGAGAATCATTCTGGGAAATCGTTTTGGAGTACATTTGGGACATATTATGAATGATACCGCGTAACCTGGACCGAGCATTTGTCCAAGTGTCTGCCCGTTCAAATCACTTTCTGATGGATATGGAACATTCTCGCTGACAACCCGATATGTTAAATCTGGAGTGTCATCCTGGCATGTGTCCTATTTAATGACATTCAGGTCAATGTAAGACCAATTATAGCAAGCATCTAGGTTATTTCAACCAAAGCGTCCATCAGACATTGCAGTGAGCACAGCCGATGGCATCGAAATGCCAGACTTAAATTGCAAGCTGATCATGGTGCATAATCGATGTTATCCACGTAGTATAGACATTTGTATGATCTAACATCTTCCAGCACCCCTACTGGTGTCCTTTTCCCTGAGACATAATGAGTACTAAAGGCTATAACATGTAGCATGATATACTTACCTAGCCTTTTCAGTCATTTTGACCAATCGTCCACTTCTTCTAATGGGATGGGCAGGTTCCACTTGTGTATCCTGGATAGAATCCGAGAATTGATGCCTGTTTGAACACCTCTCAAGGAATGATGTCCTCGGACGCCGCTGCATGTCATGCCCCAATGCTACAGATCGTAATGAGAACATAGGCTATAGAATAAAAGTAAAATGGACTCACCAGCTCTGCCCATGTCCACCATAGAGCTCCCTGAGGAGGAAGAAGCATCCGAGGTCGCCCTATGTATTTGACGTGCTATTAAGTCTGTCAGTGTAGTGTAGAAGATTCGGAATAATGACTTACATGGGTGTCAATAGTACTCTTGCATGCTTGGAAGGACTTTACCCAGCCCATGTGGATCGGAAGGAACTTGCGTGCTCTTTTGTGGTGTCGCACGTGAGGATGCTGAGTCGTGAGTGTCCAAATCACTTCACGGGTCATCATCAGAGATCTTCCAGAGTTCCTTGGAGAAGTCCTGTCACCTGATTGGTCATCCAAAGACGGCTCTGTAGATTCAGTCTTGGATGATGGTCCATGACTCCTCATAGGAGACGCTTCGTCGGATGATGATGTTCTGTCCCCTCCCCTTTGATGTGTCCGGATATCCTTGGAGCACAGCTCACACTGTCAAGAGCTTCGCATGATGAGTTCCAAACTAGTGGGGACAGGCTGTCGTCCTCACGCTGCCTCCAATGGTCCAGCAATTGAAATATCTGTGTTACCCGAAGTTTTGACAGGTCGGCCCAAGTGAAACCTTCTGGATAGGACTCCCTTACGATCCAAGTGTCCGGGTCATCGGCCAGCTTTGACCAAGAGACGGTGGCATTCTTTTTTCCAGATGTGTACCCTGAGAAAAACTAGATGATTAAGGGTTGGTCATATATGTATCTGGACTCATGAATATGGGCTGTACAATAATGCCTAAGGGTGGTCTGGATGGTTTTAGCATGGTATCCATCAGCCATTGTCACAGAAGGAATGGCAGGTTTGCCATTCGCATCTGCTATGATGGTAATCGTGTTCTTGTTTGTCTTAGAATGCCTGAACAAACTTGGTGTTGGTTCTACGTGAGACGTCAGCCACGATATCAATGAATACATGAGATAGTACATACTTGTCTCAAAGCAGGCCGAGGCATGTTTCATCCCTTCTTTCCAAAGCCTTGCCTCTCTCCAGTTTGAACAAAGCTCCGAAAAGGACTTACCATTGTATATATCTTTATTCCAGTCATCCCTGATGCATGGTTCACTCCTGGAGTGGGACACTTGTGGAGTACTCACATGCATGCACGCACATTCCTGGACTCGTCTGCATACGCTACCAAGACTATGGACCACATTCTACAGGTCTTGAATAGCTGGGTCTGGAAGTCCCGAACTATCTGATGCCTGTATGTGGCACTTGCCATTCTAAGTATATATGTTAGCTTGGCAGATAAGGAGATCTGGGATGTTACAGACTTAGCTTGTACTTCCTTAGGTGGTCAGTCATCGGACCACTCTTTCGCAAGCTCGGCATAGCATTCCTGCTCCTCAGCAGGCAGTTCCTTCCACAGTTGGGTGGTTGCATCCTGCAGAGCACCCAGGAAAGCCTGAGAACCGGGAACTCCTCCAGATATTTGTTGCGTTAGCTCCATGATGTCTGGCTTCTTCTTGTGGAAGAAGGCATTTCGGGCCGACCACCTCTGAGTGAACTTAACAAGCTGACGATGAGGCCGATCGTAGTGGTTATAAAACCATGTCCTGATTTTCTGTGAACAATTCCCCATCAGCTAGCTATCTTGAGATGTTCGGATGACATACCCACTTGGCCTCATTCTTGTCAAAGACAGTATTAGCAGGCCTGAAAGCATAAAGCTTTCTGACCATCTGCTCTAAGAGCTTGGTCCGATCGTCGGTGTCAGCACTTTGAAACTCTTCTATGTGTTCCCTCAGGACACTGGCATCCTTCGGGGTGATTGTAAAGCCTTCTCCCGTGTTAGCGGTCTCAAGGTGAGGTGAGTGTTCAGACTCCCCATCAGATGGATAGATGTTGTCCATCTAAGGGAAGAAGTGTGAAGGTGTATTTGTGTGGGACGATGCATATGACACTAGATGTGGACCGTTTAAATATATCATACATCTCTTGGGGAATCGGGTGATATTTATCCATATTGCCGGATATATCCCTGTATGGCATTCGGATCATGGGTACTCAGTGAACATGACAGCTCCCTTTCCAATCTCGACTTCTCTCAGGAATGCCCCCTCCCCATCTGATCTGACTTCAGACATGATTGGTTCAGCCATGAATACTTTTCATATTCACACTAGCAGATGTGCAAATGATGTTGGATGGCATTCACGCGAGTTGGGAATATATCCCTATCATCAGAATAACCCAAGAAGAAGCAATCATAAACTGTAGACATGAACATGTGTTCCATTTGTAACATTTTTTCTCATACCGAGATATGCAGGCCCAATTGAGTCCATCTGAAATGGTACTACCCATCCGAGCTTTGGTCTCGCTGCGCGTGTATGTGGCTTCCAATAATATCATTACATAAAGCCTTGAGACAGAACATCAGATTGGCAAAGTGTCCAATCATACGGAGGCCTTCTGCCTGGGTCCGAGCGTCACAGATAACAATCATACGACCAGGCTGCCCCTACTTCTTTGTGTACAATTCCATGGCCTGTAACTATCCCACTATCATGTGTAACTCTGCGGGTCTGAATTCTTACATGCGCCAAATATATTCGCACTGGCCTGGTGGCACCTGCACACATTTGCGGCCACCTGATGGTCTGAAAGTCAAACGATATTGAGATCACAATGTGTTATTGGAAATGTGGTACATGACATACACACTGTATTACTGTAGACACTACTCATCACCTTTGTGTATTTCCTTAATCTTGCCCTTAAGGCGTTCAATGTCTGCAGCAATCTTTTGTAGTGCATCCAGAATGGTATCACATCAGCCCATAAGCATGGCCATGTTCTGACGATGATCTTTCCTTATGGAATCAGTATCACCCTCGTGTGAAGACAGCGTCAGGGCCTAAGCACAAACAGATTAGCAGAGTGTCAGTGATGGTGTGCGCTGATACATACAATGGGTGCACTATTTAATGATGCATCCAAACTTGGACCTGCATGGGCCATCTCCCTGCGGAGGAATGCAGTTCGGGGAATGGGACAAGTAGTATGGGATGGAGGGCTTCCCATGTCATGGACGACTTATTTTTCCTTTCTTTTATCTTATCTTATCTGATCTCAGACCGGACTTCACCTTATTACCCTATCACCCCATAGTACCGACTACCTGGCTTCCCCAACCCCAACAGCTTGTTATCTCCCCCAACTGTTCTATTTATATTGACCAATGGCCTTATGCCCTCTTCATGCATAGACCAAGTCCTCATAGGTATATATACTTGTACTTGTCTCTTGTATTCCCTTAGCTTTGACTTTGTCAATCTACTGTCCTGTTTACTCTGAGATTCCCTCTACTTGTGCACCACCATCTTGTTCTGTAACAGAACCTTCGAAGCTTTGGATCTTGGGCTATACCAAGTTCCCTCAGAGACCTAGGCACTTACATGTATTCCGTGGGGCCAACTCCAGTACTAACTGCCTCAGGCAGAGACTGGTTACAGAAGATACGGACCACGTCTCGGCAGTGACGTGACATCCCAGGCCTGTAGCTTCACTGCTCACAGGGAAAGGATCCTATAAACATTTGGATCTCAGGGGACATTTTGGGTGCACAGGAAAAGGAAGAGGCCTCACAATTGCGTTAGCTGACTGTGGCATCGGGGCCACTGGTGGCTTTGAGACTATGGGTGCAATGGGTGGCTTAGAGGCTTCAGCAAAAGATGGGAGACGTGTCGGCACATTGGACTGTGGCTGAAGAGCAGGCTCGGCCTGGGGCGCAGAATCCTGCATCAAGAAACGCGACCTGTGACCCAAAGGTCTCTCCATACTGGAGGGATTGGTAATGGATGAAGGAGGAGGCATGGAGGGAGATGGAGAGGGCATCGTTGGGAGTGGTTCCCTATGAATTGAACACAAGCTACGGGGGCAAGGGGGTGTTTTTCCCATGTAGCTCTGTTGTCATGGAAGCTATCATGATATTTCGGGCGTGGGAAGCGAAAGCATGTAATAGTGCACCCGAGTGAGATCTCTGTTCACTCATGACTGACCCAGAGATTAAGGGAGAGTAAGATAGTGAGATACACCACAGCACAATGACACTATATTGTCAACGCCTGGACGCACATAGGATGTGATTGCAATCATGTTTCCATTTTCAGCATCTGATTACAGATGATTGCTCCACACACGTCTGGCTGGTGTTCACATGTCAAGGACAATTCATTGACGCCGACCCGAATATATAGAATGATAACAATCTGATGTGGAATAATAACCTCATGGCGTCGCTAGAATGATCACATTCCGATGTGGAGTAATAGCCTCGTGGAATCGGTAGAATGATCATATTCTGATATGGCGTAATAGCCTCATGGATGCCAGTCCACGTTGGCAATCAGTGTGTGTTGCACGGGCACCGGGGTATTCGGGCGCTCATGTGCTACACGCTGCATTTGCCAAATCTGTTGGCTTCCAGGGGGCTCTCATGACAGGCGAAATGGCAATCAGTGCGTGTTGGACGGGTGCCGGGGTGTTTGGGCGTTCTTGCATGCATGTGCTACACGTTACATTTTCCGAATTCGCCGGGTTCCAGGGGGCTCCCATGACCCAAGAAACACCCAAAGAAATCTCCGTGTGGTCGTTTTGACCAACCCTCTCTCATTCCCCCATGCCCCCAACTCGTCGCATTCTCAAGTCCCCATCCCCTTCACCGCCCTGTAGCGAGCCATCCCAGCTCGCCCTAGACCAGGATACAGTTCTCGACATTGCCATCAGGGTGGATGCGGCAATCCGGGAATTTCAAGCAAAGGGTGGAGACGTTGATGTCCTATTCTTTGTGAGCTCTATTGACGATGAACTGGTAAGTCATTCAAATATCTCCTGCACTCATGACACTGACATGATGTCCAGGAATCAGTAAATACTGTATTTCAGCTATATCCTCCCGGCGAAGAGGTTCCGAAATACCACCCGATCCTCGGATATATTGCTCGGCTGTTTGACGACAATGGCGACAGAAAGGCGGCCCTCATGTCCTTCGACTTCTCGGAGGTGTCCCGGCTCTGTGCAGCAAACGCGAAGTCAACGTCCGACCGGGCCAGCGTGTTCAACCAGCCTGATCTTTCGGGTCTGGTTCCACAAGTACCATATGAACACCGGTGGTGGCTGCCTCCCATGCACAAGGTGTCCGATGATGCAAGTACGTCCCACTCATTTACCTGCAGTCGAAAGGGAACCCTACGCTTACGCACCCATAGCGATGGATGACCTGGCATTTGATGATGCCGACGGTGAGGGTGGGGACGCACCCGACTTGCCAACGTCTCTGGATGCTAGGTCCCTCTTCGTCGTCACGACACCGGAGCCTGAAGACGTCGACATGGTCGACGACGACGACAGGGAGACTCCTCGGAGGTGGATGAGGTCGTCCAAGCGATCCTTCGCTATGTCTCCCGGAGATGTCATACCTTCTAAACAGTGCAAACGCATATGCGACCCAGTGAGTGACTTTCCGTTTCCATCTGACCCGAAATGCTCTAACCCACGCTCCAGAATGATGCATGCGGACCCTGCAAAAACAAGGGCCATGAGTGCATTGATCAATCAGGCCCCAACGCCTACTCCTGTGTCGCCTGCAGCAATTCGAAGATCTGATGCGACCCCCTCAACAAGTTTGCAGCGGCACGCAAGGCGAAACACGACGCCCGGGATGACAAAATCGCCGCAAAGAAGGCCACCGACAACGCCGTCCATGCGGCAAAGAAGCAAGCTGGCAAGAAGCCCCAGGATACTCCCAAGGCTCCCAAAGTGCAGGTGGAGCCGTCGAAAGGCAGGCCAAAGAAGCGCAACATGCCCGGTGCGTCCCATAGATTTTAAGATGCTCCGATTATCTCACAAAATTTCAGATGCTGTCGATGATAACACAGCTGCGTTGGAAGCCTTACACATCTATTTGATTGGGGCAATTGAGAAGATCGAACACGACATCTCGGACCTTCGCAATGTTGTCGTTGCCCAACAGTCAGGCGCACGAGTGTCTGCCCGATGCGTCCCCCCACCGCCTGCATTCCAGGAAGCCTCTGCTGCCTCTGCCGCTGCTCCATCTCCCATGTCACTCACAAGCAATGTATCATCCGGTTCGTCCATGTATATCGCCTCTCTCACCTTGGACAGCCCGCAAACCCGATTGGCTGGACTTCCGGTTGTGGGGCCATCGGGCATTAGGCAGGAGCACGCTAGGCTTCAGGGTGTGTTATCTTACCATGTGAAATGGCTGCCATCGCTGACACACATTTGCAGCACCCGGGCACATACTGCAAAGCACCTCCGAGCAGACACGGGGGACCGCCATGGTCAAACCCCCGTCGAGAGCGCCAGCGTTCCTCTGTCACGTCGGCCCTCTCGTAGTTGTGCATAAGTACATCACACACACATATGGCAATGTCCGATATCTTCTCTTTACCATGTACTTCTTTTACGATGCCTAGCGCCTGATAAATGACCTGAATACACACTTTATTATCGATGACTGCCGCCTGACATAAGATGAATTACTGCCGAGAGCGCTCATGCCAATCCATGCACCTGTGCGACATGGGATCCAATATTCAGGGCGATTATGTTCGGGGCTAGTGTAAACATGATTGGCTAAGCCCGCAAGCCGATGCGGCATGCCACCAACTCAGATCACCGGATGATGATGCCATGCATAGGCGAATAGGTCCCGCGCACCCGTGCACATGTCTGCAGGACATTGCATATTGTAGGGGTGACATGTAAAGTTTGAAATCCGTCTGGTGTGCATTAGGAGGCCCACGCCACCATGCAGCACTATGCGGGATACAACAGATGGGTAGGCAAACAACATGTGAACACATGCATTCCTCATATATCTGCATGAAGTAGTATTGTCCCTGTACATCCGTAAAGCTCGGATATTCATTACTGTCACACGTGTGTGCAGTATGCTCATGATCAGAAACAATACATCCCTGAATGCTAGCCGGTTGCGGATGGTGCTTCCACTTGCATCTCATGTTGTATTGTCTCCGGAATGCATATTGTACGAGGCTTTGCAGACTCGGATATGTACACCATTCCCAGGAACTGGTAATCCATACCTGCATGGACACTGTGTTCCCATTCAACGGTACAACTATCTGCATTTAATGACAAACTGTAGGTGATGCCCCTGTAACTCGGAAAGCCTTGGATGGTAATTATTGGTATTGCAGCTGGGTGCAGGCACAAATGGGCGGCAAACAGATATCGCACAGATCTGCTAGACATGAATAAGTATTACGGCCGGACAGGTGTGCTGTTGCCCCAGACCTGCATAGAAAGTATTTGTCAGACTCCGACATGCGCATATCATCGTAGCCGTTTGTGCATCGGCATATCATGTCATCTGGGATGTGGGTGTATTCCTATATAGTTCATAGCTGCCATAAATGTGTAAGTGTGCATGCATGTGCAGCATGCTTCGGACCTGAAACATCGGGTGATCATGACCTGGATTGACGTTGTGGCCAGGTGCGCCCATACATAGAGTGTACACCAGATCACCCGCCCAGTGTCGTGACATCTCTGTACCACAATTGCAAATCATAAATGAGGCCCTTCTATGGTGAATAATGCCTATTAACATTTGCTAATTATGTGCCCGGCTGCAGAGATGTATATGAGAAGTGTTTAGAGATAGGAAACAAGATATATCTGGATCTATATAAACGAATCTTAAATACACACTCATCGGACCTTTCCTTTGCCCACAAATACTCTACCATTTAAATCTGATGGTTGTCGATGCCAGTCTTCCAAAAGAGTCTGTCATTATGAATGACCGCAAAGCATCCATCGATTATCTTCATTCCACCCACACTAGCAAACACACCAGTCTATTGGATCCTGACAATGAAAATGGTTCAGATGTGCATTCATTTGATGAAGAAGACATGTACGGCTCAGATAACAGCAATGACATCATTTCCATATGTCTGGACTCCGATGATGATGCACAGGACTGTTTGGAGGATCTTGCCTGTACGGCGTTAGAAGCTGCCAGTGATCGACAGTGGTCCCTTGTCGGAATAGTATTTCTTTCACCTCATCGGGTTGACGAGACCATTAAGATCATATGCAGTTCGATGATGTCATTCAGAAGATAAGAAACCTACATGCAGAAATTGGGAATGCATCTGCTATGGATAACGCGTTCCATGAGATGAAGGCTGCGTACCAGGGAAAGACATGTGAACCTGGCATGGTTTGTACTTTGACTCTACGCCTTAAATATCGGAATAATGTTTATTGTCTTTTTCAAGGAAACGGAGTCCGATTAAAGCGATTATGATGGAGGTCGGGATGGGTCCCTCCATAGATGTATCTGTGTTGCCTATGCGGTTCTTCCTGGAAAGGTTCATTTGTCTTACATTGTAATTGTGCAGCATCACACATCTGTTAATACTTCGGCTATCCGATACTCAAACTAATCAGGTATTACAGAAAACTATGCTTGCAATACATATGGAATATACAAATCCTTGATATGCTGATGAGATATACTCATGTAGGCATATTGTGCTCTTGCATATTTGATAGAAGATGTGTATGCACCAAGCTCCCCATCCTTGACATATAATTGCCAAACTGCCTGTTCCACACAATGCCTCAGGCCCGAGATGTTATCGTTCCCAATGCTGTTCCCAGTATTGAGGAAGTTGTGGTCAAGCACACTCGGACCAAGACGGGTCGCACCCGGATGACGGAAAAGGTTGTCCCAGTCATTCTACCAAGTCTGGCAGCATCTTCCAAATCAAAGAAGGGATCAAGAGACAAGACCCAGGCAATTGTGCAAGGGTCTGAGATGGCTATCCCCACTCAGGATCCAACAGAGCATACAGAAGAACATGAATACCCACATGAGCAGGAGTATGGTGGACCAGAGTTCACAACACAGGGCAGTCAACCACAGGCAAGGTATGTATGAAGCCTGATCTAATTGGGCTGTGTTCTAACCTGGTGTAGACTCCAATGGAGCAATGGATCCAACTTCGGAGAATATTTCTTCATGTGCTATCGAGAAGGAAGGAAAGCCTGCGTCAGACAGATGTTCTGTATGTCATGGAAATGCAGTCATTAAGTGTCCGGACTGCTTCGTATCACCGTCATATTGCAGAGGCTGCATATTGGAAGCTCACAGGAACTCTCCATTCCATCGGCCATGCATATGACTGTGTCACACTACTCTCAGGTTTCCTTACAGTCCCTTGGGTTTTATCTTAGCCTCGGGCATGGTGGGTCACCTTGTCCAAAAACAGTTGAGGTATGTGTACATAGAATGTACTAATATGTGCCTGTGCTCATATGCATACAGGGAATCAGAGCTGCCCAAACTTCCTGGTCTAGTTGGAAGGGAAACCAGGGCAGGCACGCTCACTCCTCATCTTTGCGATCTGTACTGGAAGAGCTTCCGACGCCCTCGGACTTCTGGCCAACTGCCAACCCCTCAGGAAACACCCCAACCAGAGTGTGGAACATCTGATGCGGTCGCCTCAGATGCCCTATTTGATCTTATGGATCTGGATGCGAATACCTCGGGCATGGGCCAGACACGCACAGCTACATCTGGAAATCCTCTATTCACCATAGTGGATCGCTGTGGTGTATTTGAGATGGAGGTGGTATTCTGTGTCTGCTCCGATGGAGGTGACAGAGATGCCCAGCTCCTCCGATCTGGGCTGTTTCTGGTGACCTTTAAGCAAATTGAAACACTCTTTTACATTTTCAGTTCTGGAGGACTTCCTGATAGATAATCTTGAGTGCAAGACGACTGCCCAGAAATATTACTCAAAGCTGCAGATTATGACAAACAGAATGTTTCCCAACAATGTCCCGGTATGTATTGGTATCTCTTATATATATCAATCTAATCCGGTTCTATAGAACCGATATAAGCAGCTGCTGAGAGCATCATGTCAGTGGCGGGACCTCAAGAGCAGGATGGAGAGTGGGGTTGGTCACATGAATGAAGGAGAGGCCGTCTTGGATGGGTCCATGGCAATATTCTGTCCAGCCTGCCCACAGCCCGGCATCAACCTGCCAGATGATTGGAAGACACGATATACTCCATATGCTATAACCCGACACCTTTGCCTTCATAGGCTGATGATACATTCTTAGAGATGAGCTGATCCGGACATTTATAATGGATGGGAACTTTTCAGCTGAGCATATGAGGCATCGTCCAGAGAGCGGGATGTTTCACTATCTGCCAGAATGGCCTTCATGGCCAACCCGGATAGTTACAAAACCCATCTTTGGAGTGGATGGGAGTGTGCCCAGGTCCGTATTCAATTCTCTCTGTAGTGATCTGTGTTAATGTTCGGATAGCCGAGCACATGTAATACATATAGGGCAATTGAGCAGGCCAACTCCAGCCAGGCCCATCTTGATGTCACAGGCATTGGTGCAACAGCATGCTGCCATGGGTTCTTTGTACCGACATCTGTGGTCGATTTTCAGAAGGGAGAGAGGTATGTCTCGGTTCTTGATGTCACAATTCCCAGATGACACATATTCCATTTCCAGGCACATTAATATGGACTACAGCATATGCAAGGCCCTCTCATTCAATATGACAGACATTCCATTTGCATTGGTAATGTATGACATTATGTGCCAATACCGGGTGCATTTTCAGAAGCGGGTGAAGAAGAGTCCAGAGCTCTCAATTCCCAGCTCACTAGAACTCCGGATGGGTATCGGGCTGTTCCATATCCATGGGCTCCAGGATTCCTGTCTACCCCAATTTTCCCCGAGCTTCATTCTGGGTGTGAAGCAGGTTGATGGTGAAATAATAGAGACATTGTGGGCACCACTTAATAACATATCTCAGAGCCTTCGGGGCATGTCTCTTGTCCACAGGCAAGAGGTCCTCGATGCACATATAAATCATTTGAATTGGAAGAAGCTTGTTTGGATAGGTATAGCGCATTACTATACAATGTTCATGCACCTAACTCCATCTCATAGTTCCGATGCTTCTCAAGAGGTGGAAGTGCCTGGAGTTGGGCCTTGATGTAGTGCTGAGGCCTATAAGGCACTTAGCGAGCATTTTATGGACCACACCCAGAAATGGCTGGAGGAAGACAGGGTCGCTCAAGCTAATCGGAAATCATCACCATCTGCCATGGATATTTATGATACAGTCCAGGACAAAGGTGTGAACCTTCATTCAGAATGCTCTCTACCAAACTGATCTATACATCAAGTCCCATCTTGTGCAAAGATTCAGCAAGAACTCATGGTAGAAGAGATTGGGGATCACTCTATCCGGGGTCAGACATCCTGGATATCATGTGGACTTAAGATTCAGGAATTACAGTAAGTCAAGATACATGTTCTTATATATGTGGAATGTTCATTACCAAGACAGGTCGGCCATCAAATATCAGCTCCAAAGTCATGGCTCAAACATGACCGTTGAAGATTCTCAGATCCTTGAGAACAAGTGTACACGTCTTCAGAAGATGATAGACATGTTTTCACACCAGTCCGATGCTTTCCTGCTTAATCATGAACTCACTGAGGATCTCTCAATGTCGCCCTTGGGTGATTATGTGGAGTATGATCATGCCGATGATATGGATGATTCTGGAGTGCCGGGCCGCTCACATGGAGCTATCTCCAGGCATTCACATAGATCACACACCGCTGATGGATCTGGGATCAACACTGAAGACATTCCCTTATGTCTTCCGTCATCTCTTGGATGGGAGTGGTGTGTCCGACGTGGCCACAAATCACTGGCAAAGAAGGAGGCAAAGCTGCACTTTGCCCAAGTGACCAATGCAATACATAGGATCCACCTGGCTCTCGGATTCAAATCAGCGCTCTTTCAGATGCAAGTGCGACACTCTCAGACACAGAAGACGAAATCACGGTCCTGGGCAGCAGTTCATAATCCCGATGCATCGGTTCAGGAGCATGCATGGAATTATAGCAAGGCCCGGGACGCCTATGTAAGGCTTAGCGACTCATCGGATATTTCCACAGACTCCGAGAAGCCCTCCAAGCTTCCCTTACTGAAATTGGCTGACCTCCATGTCCATACTGTTGTCTTAGGAGTGGCAGCAACCGGACAATGGAATCAGCAGTTGTCATGGATATGGAGTTTGGAATGTCCACTAGACAGGATGGTGAATGGATGGATGACTGTAAGTGTCTATCTGATGTGGAATGTATTCCATCAGATTACATCAATGCAGTTAACCGGGTCCACTGGCTCCGAGCAAAGGCACAATTTGAGAGATGGAAAGAAGAGCAGGACAGCATTCACAATGAAGCTGTATGGGTCCCTGCATATTTCCATGCACAAGCAGAGCTTTGGTGGGATCGGATGAAGCTCTCAGTGCAGGCACGGAATCCGGACATGTGGCATATGCATCACATCAAGCTCACTCTTGGGATGAGCTCTTCATAAGTTCCGAAAAAGCACTTTCTCCAATTACCTGTTCATTATTAAAGCAGGCTTAAATTACATACCACTGTTGCACAATAGTGAATGTGAATCGGACTCTAAGCCATGACTATGCATTCTCCTTGATTCATGGTCCATCATCACGCTTGTACATGATTAAGCATTCAATGCATGAGAGTCTCATGATTGTTTAGGTCGATGACAGAGTATGTACAAAAAGCTATTCTGGCATTGAATGACTTGGAACTGGTACCCCACCATGGCAGACTGCCTGACACAAATTAGGCAATGAATATCTGATGGCTGTTCACCATGACTGGTTAATGCACACAATATTTGCTTTGTGGCTAGATGTAGGCCAGCTATCATGGTCCTGATTCTTTCGGAGATATACCGAATCGTCTGTCAGCTCGGATATCTACCCAGAGAACATTCTGTGGTTGAGCCACTCAGGTGGATGTCCTGATATGTTCGCGCACTGTCCAGACCTTCACAGCTCGGATATTCATGCAGATGTATTTTAGGGTCAATCTCCTGAGTGTATTGGACGTGCATCCGTGGTCGTATTCCTCAGAATTCCACAAATAGGATACCTCAAGTCTTTTGAACATGTCAGCCATTGTCCCGACATTGACTTCTCGGACATCAAGTCCTGACATTGACTGCTCGGACACTCTCCCGACATTGACCTCTCGGACACTTTGCCCACATTGACTCCTCAGACAATCCCGGCATTGACTGCTCAAACTTCGAGTTTAGACATTGACTCCTCGGACATTGTCCGACAGTCACTGCTCGGACACTCCCAATGTTGACTGCTCGGTCACCATCCCGACATTGACTGCTCGGACACCCTCCCGACCTTGACTGCTCAGACATCGAGTCCCGACATTGACTGCTTGGCATTCGAGTTTAGACATTGTCAATACTCCTCGGACATTGTCCTGACAGTGCCTTCTTGGAGACCTTACCGACTTTGATTCCTCGGACACCTTCCCGAGATTCACTGCTCGGACATTAAGTCCTGACACTCCCGACATTGACTGCTCGGACACCATCCTGACATTCACTGCTTGGACTTTGAGTTCAGGCATTGACTCCTCAGAACATTTCCCAACTTTGACTTCTCAGACACCTTCCCACCATGGACTGCTCGGACACCCTCCCAACCTTGACTGCTCGGACATCAAGTCCTGACAATGGCCAGTCGGAAAATGTCCCGATATTCAATGCTCGAACATTGTCCTGACATTCACTGCTCAGACACTCTCCCGACATTGACCTCTCAGACACCTTCCCAACATTGACTACTTGGATACCATCCTGACATTCACTGCTCAGACTTCAAGTTCAGGCATTGACTCCTCAGAACATTTCCCAACTTTGACTTCTCGGACACCTTCCCGCTGTGGACTGCTCAGACACCCTCCTGACCTTGACTGCTCGAACATCAAGTCCCAACATTGACCACACAGAAATTGTCCCGACATTCACTGCTAGGACATTGTCCCGACATTGACTGGTCGGACACTCTCCTGCCATTGACCTCTCGGACACCTTCCCGACATTGACTCCTCGGAAAACATCCCAACATTGACCCCTCGGACATTATCCCAACATTGTCTGCTCAGAAACTGGGTGTCTCACAAATATTCTTGAGACCACACCCTGGAAGCTATTCCTCATTGTCCCAATAATGTATGCTCAGATGTGCTCCCGACATTGTTTGCTCGGACATTGTCCCGATCTTGTCTATTTGGGCACTTGCACACTGTTGCGTCATTGCTTTGTCAGACGTTCTGGATCTTTTCAACTTGGACATCCACCCAAACATGTTCTTGGATTGAGCTCCTCAGGTGGATGAACTGATTTCTTCAGGCATCCACCCGATCTTATGTACTCGGACGCATGTATTTACTACCGGCACCATCGGGCCCTTACCCAACGTTGCCTGCTTGGACAGTGACCGAACACTCTCTTTGTGTGGATGTCATGATTGATTCGGACCGGTACAAGATATGGGCCCCTTGGATCAATGCCAGGCCTACTATTCAGGTTGATATGCTCATTAGTCCGAATATGTATTTACACTTGCATGCTTTCATAAATGCCCAGTAAGCTGTTTGGTTTATGATATCAGGCTGAATACAATTAAGATGTTTCGGACCTTCTCTGCACACACAGGTGAGCTGATGTTATTAGGTTGGTGTTTGATATAGCTGGAACAGTCACCCGAACTAGGTCGTATATGTCCCGACCATCCAAGGTGCCATACACATACGTGAATGTGATGTCTCGATGATATCCCAGATTGTGTCCCAGATATGTACCACCGGATAGATGTTTTTATCACTTCGCGCACTTACCCAGCTCATGTTGTTTATTAAATCTCGAATACCTGTTGCTGTCCAATGTTTGGGTCATCATCAGGACTGTGCCTCCTATGAAACTTGATTTACTTGCTTGGACGATTCTATCTGACAATACTACTGTCGAAATCCCCCTCCAACACATTAGCATGGCACAATCTCCAACTGTGTTCAGGGACAATGCCGAGTTTGAGGCATTTATTGTGTGGACCATGCAGCACATGTCAAAGAACTTTCGGGTTCTTCAAATGTGCATATTAGTCTATTACACCCTACACGGCTGGAAGAAATGTTCTGACCCGACGTCGGGTGGCCCATGAATTGTGGAAGAATATCATTCATCAGCTGACGTCAGTTGGTCCATGAGTAATGAGAAAATATTACCGTCGGTTGACCCATCAATTATGGAATTCATGGCTGAGCATTGGCTGACAGTGGTGTGCACCTGGTGCAACAATGCCCCCAAATACTGCCACTGCATACCATTCCTGTGCCACTCAGACAAGCGGTGGACTACATGATCATCCCTGCTGCATACCCATCAAGTAACGATGATGAAGAATGACCCACTGCGGTGGCGGTGGTCTATGGACCAACAGCTGATGCGGTTTATGCCGCAAGAGGACTACCCACTGACACACCATGCAGGGACCCCTCTCCCCGATCATACACAGGGCCACGCATCTGTTGGGACGTACTCCACATGCCATATCACCCACTCCCTTGGGGTTTACCCTGAATAATGGGATGAACTGGGTGCTGTTGGTAATTGAGCATGAGGGACACCGAGTACCAGCACGGTATGTCAGAGTACGAATGCAGGACAACCCAGAAGCCTTTGGGACGATGGGTAGGGGGGAGCCGATCTATCAGGAGAGATACACGCCAAACCATGCAGGGATATGGGACCTGCAGCTGAGTATAGTCGCGATGACCTTCAATACATCCTCACTGACTCCCAAACTAGGTGTGGGGTAGATGAAGCGCTTGCCCGCTTAGGGGACATCTCCCTACAGGCAGAGGTGCAACGTTACTGCACCAGTTGGGAGATCATCAGCGAGCTCAAGAAAGCCATCAAATCCCTGGAAGACGACATCTTCGTACATGTCGATCAGGCAAGGCATTCAGCACAGCAACTTGGTCACGCACATGGACTGCGGCAGATTAGAGAGGAGCACGAAACTGACATAGGGTTGACTCAGGTCAACAACTGGGTAGTGGAACGAGGGTGTTCACCCTGAAGAGGGGGTGATGTTACAAACGGACTCAGACTAATGACCAGCGATGACAAGTCCCTCATTGGTCACAACTTGGGGATGAATAATCCCATGATTACTGATAGTTGTACTAAGATTTGTGATGGTTTGTAATGGCTTTAGTCATGACAACTGTAGGATTACCAAGCGTAGTAGTAAGGCCAATACTTAAGAAGCTGCAGAATGGTTTGTATTCTGCAGCTTGGATTTCTTGTTACCTTCACAACTCTATTGTATCCAAGGCTCCATTCTCAGTTCCACTCATTGGGCATTTGACCATTGTCCAAAGCTACTTTGACAAGACACTTCGGCCTTCGTGCCTGAACACTTCAAGCTCCACCTTCATGCATTGAGACGTCACTCAGCCTTTGCACTTAAGTATAGTAGTTGCTAAGTCACCACGTTCACTCTATGTTGCCTAAGTCAGGCTCACGTGCAGCTCGCACGTTACACTTACTTTGAACAGACTATCTTATCCAATCAAGCTTGAGCACGCCGACGCCACTGTCACAAGTGCACAGCCACAATTCAATGCCGATACCTTTGCCTCAATTGCCCACTTCTACACCATCCATTTCCTTTCAGATGTTTTCAAACTGTTCGCATTGACTACCGTTACAATGTTACCGCCTTGATTGATCCCCCATGACCCTGATCCTATACTACGCACTGATGTGGTGCTGATACCTTATGATTGTTATTTCTGGCTCGTTTACATTTTACCTGGACATCTAGTAATATAAATTGTGCAGATTATGGACTGTAACGAATCACCCAGTTGTTCTCGAAAACTCATGTGCTTCGCTTTGCTCTCCATCTCCAAACCTCTCTCGACTCATCTCTATTCCTCTCTACATGTGCGACTTTGGGTCATGTGTCACTCTGTCACTTCGTCACATTCACTCTATTTTGTGTATCACATTGTGAGTTGTCCATATCAACTTATCAAGTAGTCACACAAGCATCAGTAGGTGTAAAGATAATTGCACAAGAAATGGGGGGGAAAGAAAAGAAAAGGACATGTATCGTATTGTACATTTGCCGGTCTGTCAAGTCAACATGCTCACATGGAACGATATTCCGAAAACAACTGCACCATCTCGTGCTGTGCGTGAGATACTGTGCTTTCTAATGGGGTTGTTCCTCTCTCATCCTCTGCATCTACATCTGCACGATGCGCTAATAGGATGCGTGCAACCTCGAGCCACATTGATGATCCCAGATGCCACAGTGACAGCATCAGGAACAATGGGGTTCAGTGCCTATGATCGTGGGTGTCTGGATTCGCGCCATGCTCCAGTAATAGTTGGACAATCTGGGGGGGAATAATTGCCTTTGGGGCTGCCATACAATGTGCAGTGCATTGGAGTCAAGCCATTCTTGTCTTGATTATTAGCATCCACATCATGTTCAAGCAGCACGCGAACAATGTTGACGTGACTCCTCCATGCCACATGACTTAATGATGTATAGCGATTCTCATTCTGAAAGTTTGCATCCACACCATGGTCGAGTAAGCATCACACAACATCAAGATGTCCATTGTACAATGCGAGGTGTAGCGGTGATTGGTTTGACAAGCCCTTGGCATCCACATCCATGCCACACTTGAGCAATGAACATACAACCTCAATGTGACCTGCATCCGATGCCAAGTGCAATGCAGTGCCCGTGTAACTGCCTATTGCATTTGCATACTGTGGATATTTGAGAGCAACATGTTCAACAAACTTGTGGAGTCCCAAAAAGCAGCATGGTATAAGGGTGCAGCTCCTGGCTGTATCTTGCTTTGCAGTTCCTCGGACCATAGGCGGCCATCAGCATTGTATAACTTGATCCATGCAGTAAAATATGGCCTGTCCAGGTCAAAGAGATACTCCATCCCATCGTGGATGCATGAGGATACGTTCTTCACCTGAGCATGAGTCACCCAGTACCTAGCAGCATATTGAGCAAGAGGGATGATAGTATTGGCATCGTGGTTATCAAGGGGATCACAGAGAAGGACACCGAGACATGCTCGAATGAGAATTGTGTGGGCATCTTCGGGGATAATACAGTAGCAAGATATATCTCTGGGAAACATTGCGAGGAGATCCACATCAAAAACTCCTTCACCAAAAAATGCGAAAATTGGACAACTCCAGAAGCCCCACTGCCAACTACGGTGATCAAGCTCGAGCACATTGAAAGTATGGCCTGTTTGTGATCTTCCCACTGCCACTCCATGTTCAATTTTGGAATTTTGCCCTTGGCTGGATCGAATTCAAGAGCAAGGAGTTCGGCGAGCTCAGCAACAGAAAGTGGCCAAATGGCAACTGCGAGGCATTGCAACATTCAATGGGCTTGTGCATTGTTTGCCTTCCTTATATGCTTCACTATCCGTTCATAAGTTTCGTCAAGGGATTCCAGGAGTTCCTCTAGCATGTGTCGCATGCACGACAGAAGAAATTGTCGTAGTGTGTCTAGTTGACAGTACACCCACTGAAACCTAATGATAGATGTGAGCAGGCATCAAGACATTATTGAGATGCCCATACATTCCGTTGGCCTTTTCGGCAAGTGCCTTGACAACCATTTTCTTGTCATCATCTCTCCATCTTTTCATCATCGTCTCCAAGTCAGAATATACGATTGAATTGATATAATCATGATATCTTCCTTTCATCCCCTTTCATCATGCAGGGACACCCGGTGATGGGCCAAAGGTGTCAGAGTAGCTCGAATATTGAACTCTGGTCTGCTGGTAATGCATATATGAAGACACGGAAGATGAAGGTCAACTAGCTCCTTAACAAGCTCAAGAACTTGTTCACAAGGCGATGGGATTCCAGGCCAGTTCGGACACTCGTCGAGCACATCCAGGATCAAGTAAACAGGTCGCAAATTGGGAATTGTGAGCATATCCTTGAGACATCGCATCATTACACTATCGCTGGGCTTTTTTGCACCATTATCATGTGCAGAATGAAGGCGAGAGAGGATGTCACAACAAGGATGAGACTGGGAAGAAAGCTGGATGAGCAGAGAGGGAAGGAGGTTGCAGCGGTGTTGTTTATAAAAGTCTCTGAAGTTGAAATAAAAGTATGCTGTAAGGGCTAACCTGGCCTCACGTAGAGTTAAGACGTCCTGGATGATTGTAGAACTAGAAGGTAAAGTAAGATCTTTAAGGCGTGAATAGATACTGAGTGACTACATACCAAAGGATGCTCTTTCCAGAGCCATGTTATAATCGACACAGGATGGCCTGACTCAGACCCTACACGTGATGACGATGTAACGTGACTTAGCAATACGTGTCAACACACGAAGGTGTGACTTAGCAATACGTGTCAACACACGAAGGTGTGACTTAGCAATACGTGTCAACACACGAAGGTGTGACTTGTTCCAAGGACGCTTGAAAGCGCCTTCCTAAGAGAGATGACAAGAGGCGGGTGTAGAAAGGAACCCGACTAGATTCGAAGGTGTACAAGAGAGTCAAGCTGTCGACCACATCAGTCGACAGCTACCTTATATCCTATCTTGACTGTACGCCTTCATCAGCGATACAGCCACTACTACTAATGCTTGGTAACGTCCACTAATACTATCAGTCATCGTACAGTCATCGTACAGTAATACTATCAGTAATCCACAACATGTTAATGAGTAAGATTCGGGAGCGACTCGTCATCCCGCTTACGAGGATCCATTGACAGCGAATCATGACAAACCAGCTAAGAACACAGACAGTGGTCAGGGGTAGAATGGATGAAAATGGGAAGAGTGTATGTTTGCCATAGATCCACAAGAGAGAGCTGGAGGACTTCCATTCCGAACAGATACCACCTTGAGAGAACCACTGTGCAGTTTCCCTGTGGTGAATGTCGCATGCAATGTTGTGATTCGTAGATGGATCTGGTGGAGTAACCCATCCTCTAAGGCAGTCGCTCGACTGGTTCCTGTAAGCAGGTTAAAACCCTATTGCGTGGCAGAAGGTTGATCACAAACATTTCACATCTTCTAAAATCACCTTTGTGTCCCTTCCATCTAACCAACATGCGCGCAATCAGGATAGGGTGGATGAGTAGCCCACAGGCTTGGCCCACCTCTTATGATGACATCCATGACACTGGTTACCTTGTTATCGATGGCATGTGTGAGTTTCAGTATCTGTGCGGCAGCCATCTGAGCCTCCTCTTGCATCAATCTGTCTAACCAATTCAATGCATCTTCAATGTCCTTCCTTCCTGCCAGCCTCTTGAGGAATTTTTCTAAACATAATCAGCATACATTCATGATTTTCCAGGTAAACGTAACACACTCGCTCAACCCAGCTTCATCTCCTTTGTTGCAATCACAAAAATGTTCAAAACCTCAACCATTATCTTCACAATCATGTCGGTCATTGCGTCAGTTGGTGGCACTTCTGTGTAAGATTCAAGGCATTTGAAGAAGTTCTCAATACACTCGAAGAGATCGGCAAGGGCATCTTCACTCGCATCAACATCCTTGGCAGCCTGACAAACATCGCTGATGAAATTCCTTCCACAAAGAGACCAAGCAAGGGACTCACCAAGAAGAGGACCCCAATACCAGCAGAGACCATATTTGCAGGAGAGAATATCTGCGAAGGAAATTGAGCGACCAATAGGCAAGTCAACTACAGCAGTTGAGACTTACAAGTCCAACTCCTTCACCCAAAGTCATGGAAAAAGTGTAGAGGACACTGATTGTCGGGTTCAGCCAACTTGATAATCTCTTGTTGTGACTATTAGACTGATCCAACTCGTTGACTTTGTCATGAAGCACTGCAAGAATGTCACCAGAAGACTTGCAGGATTGTAATTGAGTCGTGAGGGGATGTGTGTGAAGATCGGTCTTTGTCTTTTTCTTGTACTTTCAGGGCAACGACGAAGATGCTCTGGAAATTGGAGGAAGATGTAGAGGGAGAGGGTGTGTGTGACATAATAGTAGTAGCCAGGAATTCAGAAGGTGGTGAGAGAGGATTGCAAGACCATCCATACCCATGGGAACAAAAGGGCCATCCAGGGACCAGAGTACCTCGCACTGGTACACACATAACACATAATGGACTGCCTTGTGGATGTCCACTGTAACATTTTGACCCAACGCTACCTTCAGTACTGCCTTTGCCTGAAGCACTGGATCACGTGACGTCGACGAGAGACGACGCTATCCCGCATGACACCTGGAATAGCCAAGAGGAAAGAAGGACTGGCCCAAGTTGAATGGGAACAGCCATAGATAGAAGTCCACAAAGGGACAACAAGACAAGCAGACACAAAGGAAGGAACAGCAATACATTAACAGGGAAACCCCAAGTAGACATTAGGGAAATATGGGAATGTAAAGCTAAGGACCGTACTGTCCAAAGCTGCTACCTATATACTGCTCAAAGGACTGGGTTTGAACCTGAGTCCCAAGCTACTCTATGACTCGAGAGATAAGCATACGGCTTATCCTCCAATAAGATGTGTCCATCACTGATGCTCCACTACTCCACAACATGAGGCGAACTGCCTTAAGGGCTATCAGTGATAAGAGTCATACTGACTCAGAGATACGCTAAATATAGAACGTCCATCAGAAATATCCATCAGAACCCCATGATAAGGGCCTGGAACAACCTCGGCTTCTGATAAGCCGGCCTGGGTTCTCACCCAACCCGGTCACATGACTGGAACTTCCCACAGTCACGTGCATTCTCACCAAGTCTTCAGATATTCTTTGCATGCCTTCGCAGGCAGCGCGCACTCTTGCACGTGTGCCGAATGTCACATGACCGCATGGCATGGTACATGACACCACACAAAGAAACAGTGACCAGGTATGAAATACAGTCGAAAATGTCATAACACATAACACAATTCTGAGCCAAAGTACTATGCATTATGAGAAATATGCAAGACGGTGGTTTTTCCAGGGTTCAGGGATATCCGGACCACCAACATCAAGAGATCGCAACGACAATGCACCAGCATCAAGCCACCTGTCCAGTCTCTGCTGATGCCTTTTTGTAGTTCTAGTGTCTGAATTTTTGCCTCAAGCATCCACAACACCTTGGATAGTTCATATTTTGCTTCGACACTGCATCTGCGCCAACCCAGACTGACCTGAGACTCTCACAGGCCCTCAACACTTGGGGGTGGCCCGAAAATTTGTAGGTTTTGAGGCATAGGCTTAGAATTTATCTCAAGTTTTGCAAGTGTGTTCAGCAGGCATGACTGATTTAAGAAAATCTTGGCAAACTAAGTCCCGGAAATCACTGTTTTTTAGGTACACTCGGGCTCAATAATGCATATTTGATAGCAATTTTCTATGCATTATGTGTTATGCATTATATCCATATTTTCCCTATGTATACTATGATTCTGAGCCCCAATCCTATGCGTTATTAGAAATATGCATTATGACATTATGCGTTATGACATTTTCAACTGTACTGTCATGAAGATTAATTTCTGAGTCGGAAATCCTGGCTAAACTCGTGTTTCATTTCATTGTGGTATTCAATGAGACATTGTTCTTGTCTTGAGAGTAGGGTTGCTGGGGTCCAGTCCGGTCTGGTTCAGAGAGATTTTTTCCGAACCCCGAACCCGAACCTGATCCGGTTTGGGCACTCAGGCCAAACCACAAACCTCTTTCGGGTCCGGTTCAGTTTGGTCTGGTTCTGGGTAATTTCTAGGTCTGGACATGGACCGGACCCCAAACCAGAAATTAGCGACCATAAAAGGAAATATTGCTTACATAATCATGTTGAACTTGCATATTTACCCACTGGTGAACCGCAAAAAGAATTTTAAAACGCTTTTGTGGTCGAAGTCAAAAAGTTGTTATATTATCATATGTTTTGTAGCTATCTACAAGCCTATATAATTGATTACAGGTAGGGAAATCCAGCTTGGACGTGATGGGGTCGACCAATGGGTGTGGTGGTCATCAACTCATGTGGCAGACACGGACAGGTTGCAGCATGAATTCAGGGTGAAACAATGTTTGAAGGGTGAGGGGAAAATGTGGAAACCCGGGCCTGAGAGTTTCCAGTGAGTGGAGAGGGGGGTGGACGCTACTGGGGCACAAGGGGTAAGGGCGGTGATGGGATGGGGCAAGCGTTGCTGCGTTGGTTTGAGAAGCGATGTTGATCATCAGGATACCCGAAATGCTACTCATATAGCATGGCTGACAGGA